>JABUQX010030401.1:10000-15000 GCA_015478945.1 Trachelipus rathkii
AATAATAATAATAATAATAATAACACTGGCCAATAAAAATAATAGTAATATTATAAATAATAATAATAATAATAATAATAATAATAATAATAATAATAATAATAATAATAATAATAATAATAATAATAATAATAATAATAATAATAATAATAATAATAATAAGAGCTTATAAAATTCCATTATTACAATAATAATAATAATAATAATAATTCCAAATAGAGGATAGAGTTAGCCGAACTGTTAATGGTTTTATCACAGAAGAGGAAAGAACATCAGCTATCTTAAAGAGGACCTTTCCCCATTTACATACATAATTTCCTATTGATTAACGTAAATTTTTCCTATAATTAAATAGTTGTAAAGTTTTTTTTAGTAAAAAATTTAAAATCAACTATCTTTGAAAACCCCTCTTTTAATTCTTTCTTCATTAATTTAATTAATTTTTTTCTGTGAATGTTACAATCGAGATTAATTAGCTTTAAGCAAATATATTAATTATGTAAATTAAAATTAATTAAAAATATTGTGTAATAGCATAAATTTCTCTTTTTCTTACAGATATATTTGCAATATATTTGACCACAAAAAATATTTGCTTTTACTAAGGTAAAATAAGTTTTTGCAATATACACAACAAACCCTTTGAATTTAGAGAGTCTTTTTAAAACAACCAAATTTGATTAAATATTATAAGACACAAAATATATATTTTTTGCAGTTTTTGAAAAATATTTGTTTTGCTAACTCGGGGTAATATAAAAAGCGAGTCAAGGGTAATGTGAACAAGGTTGTGACTATAATTTTATATTTAAAATTAATACTTTTTATATGTTTTTTAAAAATCTTTTATATTTTTATCTAAAAATCATTTTGTTATTGTTTCAGAGGCCAAAAACATACAGAAGAGAAGAAGGATGCACTAAATACACATATAAAAAAGATGATATGGTCCGGCCGTGTATGGATGTTGAAGATGGAATGGCAATGTTATATGCAGCAAAGAAAAACCATGTGTCTTTATTCACACTACGAAGAAGACTCCAGGGATTTGTTAAAAACCCAGGTCAAACTGGTAAGAGGGTAAGTCTTCTTCCTTTTGAAGAAGAAGTAATTGCAAAACATTTAACAGTACTTGGGATTATGGTCTGGCATTTACTAAAGTGGAACTTAGGTAATTTGTTCAGCAGTATTTAAATATTATATATTTAAATTTTTAGAACATCAATAGGAAGAGGGAGGCTGTTAACATGAAATGGTGTCTAAATATTTTGATAACCTAGAGAAGACATTGGAAGCCGTTAATTCAAAGTTTCAGTTGGGTTTGCCACAAGTACTACAGGAAAATTGATTTCCCATTACGCTGTTTATAAAGCGGATAGTCATCTAGATTCTCATATAGAAGATGGTCTAAAACACTGCCAATATAATATAAGCAAAATTGACTGGTTTGATGGCATCATTTTCTTGGATTATCTTAAAAAAATTATGATTCTATTCTTTAACCGGATTTGCATTGACAAAGATGAAAAGAAAATCCTAATCGAAGATAACATTCCCAGTCACATGTATCTAACAACCGTAGAGACATTACAACTAACAATATACAAATTAGATTTTGCAGTCTTTCATCCCTTAAAGGTACAGTGGAGGAAAGTAATGGAAAACTTTAAGAAAGGTGTTGGAAGAACTTACACAACTTTGCCAAAACATAAGTTTCCCAGGCTCTTAACAGAACTTTTGAACAACATGAAGGACGACTGGAAAAGAATCTCCATTTCTGGGTTTAATGCATGCAGGATATATCCTTTGAACAGGAATCGAGTCCTCTCTAAGATGATTAACTATCTATCACCATCAAAAACATTCAGGCCACAAAATGTAAGCCCAGAAGGAAAAAAGAAAGGAGTCTGTAGAAATAGTACCAAGGAAGAGAGGAAGAAGAATAAATATCCAGCCAGGTCAATCCATTTCTACTTTTGATTTACAAGCTGCCTCCACATCAAATGAAACTGAGACTGGTAATAGTAGAGAAGGTAGGGAAGATAGAGAGATGGAAAGGGGCAATGTACCAGCTTATGTTATAGTAATTATGTTATAGAATTATGTTTAGTAATGTTTGCGGGGGAAATATTTAAGCCGACCACCCGCTAATTGAAATAAATATTCCTAGTATAAAAGCCCATCTTGTCATGATAGGTTGTTTATTTTACAGTAAATCACCAAAGTGAATGTTCCAGCAAAAACAGTACAACAACCCCTGCCCGAGAAGGAAGAATATCACACCAGCTTTATAATAATCTTATATATGCAACAACTTTCCCCTAACCCCCCCAAAGCCTCCAGATGCTCCCACTATCAAACACAAAGAACAATCTCCGCATACCCAAATAAAACCACACTACAATCACGTGAAGACAAAATATCTCCAACAGAACAAATTTTGAGCACCACCATCCCTCTTTTCGGGAATTTAAATTTCAAATTCTTAATGTAGCCTCCCGAACAGTCAAAGATGTCACTACACTTGACAAATTACAGCACAGAATATCTCTTACTAAAATGCTCGAACATAACGGACATCAGACGCAACTTCGATACAGTCAATTTAACTGGTCTCTTAGCCTGAACTGCTATGGTGGCGGAGTATCTCAGGATTGCCCTTGTCTCGTAGGTGGGGAGCGTAGGCCTACCTAATATATTATATTATATATATATATTATTATTATTATTATTATTATTATTACATATTACATATTATTATTATTATTATTATATTATTATTATTATTACATATTATACACATTATTATTATTATTATAATTATATATATTATTATTACATTATTATTATATATATTATTACAGTTATTATTACACACACATATTACATTAGTTATTATTATTATTACATATATTATATTATTATTAATATTATATTACATTATTATACATTATTATTAATAGTATTATTTATATTATACATACATACATACATATTATTACATATTATTATTATATATATTACATATATTACATATATATATTATTACAGTATTATTATTATTACATACATACATTATTATTATTACATACATACATTACTATTATTACACATACATGGCTATATATATATATATATATATTTATATATATATATATATATATATATATATATATATATATATATATATATATATATATATAGTATATATATATATATATATATATATATATACATATATATATATATATATATATATGTGTGTGTGTGTGTGTGTGTGTGTGTAGGTGTGTGTGTATGTGTGTGCGTACAACAACTTTTTATCGTGTTTTTTTTTAGTTTTTTTTTTTAAATTTCTTTACGTGCATTATTTTCAATTCATTTATTTTTATTTTTATAACAGATTTATAATTATCTGGTCAGATATGTCTTTTTGTATATCGTACTTTGATATTAAAATTGTTTATTCCAAAATAAAAAATTTTTCTTTTTCAATCGACGAAATTAGGAGAACAATCTCACGAACCGGTTTTAAATTTTCTTGGTAGATTGTTGTTAATTGAAGATAGCTTTCTTATTATTTTTAGTTTCATGAATTAAAAAGTTTTAAAACAGTCGCGCCTCCTCTCTCTCTTCTCTCTCTATATATATATATATATAGCATATTGTATATATATATATATACATATATATATATATATATATATATATATATATATATATATATATATGTGTGTGTGTGTGTGTGTGTGTGTGTGTGTGTGTGTGTGTGCGTGCGAGTACGTTTTATATCGTGTTTTTTTTCTTTTTTTTTAAATTTCCGTTAAATGCATTATTTTCAATTCAATTTATTTTCATTTTTATAACAGATTTATAATTATTCGGTCAGATATGTCTTTTGTATATCAAAATTCTGATATTAAAATTGTTTATTCCAAAATAAAAAATTTTCTTTTCAATCGACGGAAATTAGGAGAACAATCTCTACGAACCGGTTTTAAATTTTTCTTGCAGATTTGTTTATAATTGGAAGAATAGCCTTTTTTGTGTTTTTATTTTCATGAAATTGGGAAAAAAAAAAGTTTTAAAAAACAGTCGCGCCTCTCTCTCTCTCTCTCTCTCTCTCTCTCTCTCTCTCTCTCTCTCTCTCCTCTCTCTCTCTCTATATATATATATATAGTATATTATAATATATCTATTATATATATATATATATTACTTATATATATATATATATATATATATATATATATATATATATATATATATATATATATATATATATATATATATATATATATATATATATATATATATTATATATATATATTTAATAATATAATATTCAATATATATGGTAAAAATATATATATATATATTATAATATATATATATATATATATATCTATATATTAATATTTATTTATATTATATCATATAATATATATATATATATTATATATATATATATATATATATATATATATATATATATATATATATATATATATATATATATATATATATATATATATATATTTTTTTATATTTTTTTATATTTTATGTAGCACTCCATTTTAACTTTGTAAACATTTTAATTTATGTTTCGTATTTATGCTAAGATTTGCGCGAGCAAAATTTTAGCATAAGTCAAAGTGAAATACTATATAAACCCGTCATTTTGAGATACTCTTCAGTCAGATACAGAGTCAGAATAAATTAACAAGAAGAATCAAGATACTCTCTCCCAGAAATCCTCCAAACTTAAAACGCTCTCGGCAAGAGCGGGAAATTTCACGGAAGGGCTACGGCTCGCCTGCGAAGAGTATCTCACAGAAGGAACTTTTATTACTTTTATACTTATTTCATATTTTACTTATGTTGAATAAAAACATCATTTCAAATATGGATTTCTAAATTACCAACCTCTTATATAGGGTGCTTGCCTCTAAAAAATAATACCACCAATTTAGCAATTCCGTACCCTATATATTGGTGAA
>JABUQX010030401.1:20000-22500 GCA_015478945.1 Trachelipus rathkii
AGATTGAGAATAAAAATGATACAAATATTTATGAACTTGCTTCTTCAGCAAAAATTAATAACGATATTGAAGAAAAAAATAAAGAGATGAATAATGTTATTGTAAGCTAAAATCTATTCTAATTTTTTATATTTTTCCTGCAAAGGCAAATGAAGACTTAAAACAATTGTCACAAAAATCTTTTAAAATTTATTATAACAATATAAAATTAAAATTATTATTATTATTAATTATTCAAAATGTTAAATAAAATAAATTTATTAACTATTAAAAATTAAAATGAATTACTTTTGATCTTTAATTAAAAGTAGTTAATTCATATAAATAAAAATTTATAAAGTAATTAGTAACATATATTTTAATCATTATAATTAATTTTGCTATGTTTTTTTTTCTTTTATAAAGAAACCTAATTTGTTTTCTAGAAAGAAAAGAGAAACTTTTCTTTTCTAGAGAATTAAATAACTTCCCATCCCCACTTTTCCTTTTTCAAATTATCTGTTTCATTAACATAGAAATTATAAAACTTTCCAAAATTAACTCATAGAATAAAAAAAAGAACAACAATAAAAAAAAGAAAAAAAAACTTTTACAATTAATTAAAGTTTTAAATTCACATCTTTTCCTAAAGTCAAATTTGCCTTTCCAAAATTTTCTAAGTAATAAAACATTTATAGATTGGAGAAAACTTCCATAATTACAAAAGAATATATATATATATATATAATATATATATATATTATATATGTATAATATATAATATATATATTATATATAATTAATATATATTATTATATATATATATATATATATTATATATTATATATATATACTATATATACTATATCATATCAGGCTTGGGTTCAAGATACATTTTTCAAGTACAAGTACCAGTACAAGTACTTCTAGAATTTATTCAAAGTCAAGTACAAGTACAACAGTACTCTAGAATTTGTTCAGTACAATACAAAAGTACAAGTACATGGCAATCAAGTAATAGTACAAGTACTTTTTGAAAAACTTGCATATATATATATATATATATATATATATATATATATATATATATATATATATATATATATATATATATGTATAAAAAATTAATTATAAATATAATATATTATATATATATATATTATATATATATATATATATATATATATATATATATATATAATATTATAATATATATATAATACTATCATCAACAACATCATTCATCCATCACCCGCATTCTTCTCTCACCAAGACTGGGAGGTAAGGTGCGTAACATGCACCGAAAACAGAAAAGTAGTAGAAGATATGAAGCATAGAAAAGAAAGCAGCCTTACCGCTCCTTTTATACAAATTAGTGAGAACTCGTCTCAGTCAGAACAAATCCACCTAAGCTCACTCGTAGGGTACCGGATGGACCCTCAACTAAGATATCCTCGTCAATGTGGCGTTCTATCTCCTTGGCAGTGGGCTACAACATACCTTCTCATAAAACCTCACCATTCACCTCCTATTATGCACATTTCTTCTCGCCTCTGCCAAACTCACATTTCCTCTCCTCAGGCATTCTTTTCTGACTCAATCTACTTTTTCTTCTGTCTCCCAGCCGGTCGTTTCCCAACACACTCCCCACTATACATCCGTTTAACCGACCGACTATCATCATCCTTTTCCACATGACCAAACCATCTCAACCTACTTTCATTTATTTCTCATTTACCCATTCTCGACTCCAAACAACTCTCTAATACGTTCATTCCTCATTTTAATAATTTCTTTTTACACCTAGCAGCCACTAGATTGTCCGCTGAACACATGGTAATTTAGCATTATAAACCTCTTATTCCAGACCATAGTCCCACTTCCTATAGATTAACACTGGTAACAACATCCTCATGTAAAACCCTAGCGCACTCAAGACTTTGTCCTTTACATCCACAACGATTTAACTGCACCAGCAACCTTAGTGCCATTCACAATGCTTTCCTACTACACTCTGCTTCATCCGCTCCCTTTTCATTCAACATATATATCCTAAATATTTAACTTCAGACACTTTTTTCCCGCCTGCTCACTTCTAACATAACTTCCAAACTGGAGGACTTTTTCCTCCACTCACAACCATAACCTTACTCTTATCTACGCTTTTTCAAACCCTCCTTTTTAAACACTTACCAAATCTCTCTAACAGTCCCCTCTCAAACTCTCTTCAAAGATGTCGCCAACCAAAAAGGCAAATCATCCTCGTTATAATAGGATAGGGAATCTCCACTCTCTTCTATTCTCCATTATTTACACTATCCCTTGTCACCCGCTAACCTCTAAATTCTTTCATAACTTCATCCATATACAGATTGGATCGCCAAGGAGACATAGCACATTCCTGTCTCACCTCCGCTATTAATTTAAACCAACACTTTCGACTCTACTTATTTTTACAACACGCTTCACGTATGTCATAACATACTTTTGATTCTAATTCACGAGGCTACCACCTACACAG
>JABUQX010030401.1:25000-26690 GCA_015478945.1 Trachelipus rathkii
GGTGACTTTGAGAAAATAAAGGTGGGTTAAAATGAATTTGGTGGGAAATGGTGGGTTTTTTGTATGCACAGCGGTTATGCACCAGTAAATGGAGCGAGGGAGGAGGAGAGGGAAAGATTTTGGAGTGAGTTGAATGAATGTTGGGAAAGTTTCGGGGTAAATGATAAAATTTGTTTATTAGGAGATTTTGAATGCAGGAGTGGGAAGAGAGGAGATGGGAGAATTATAGTCCATTTGGGGTAGGAAGAAAGGAATGAATAAATGGAGAAAAAGTCTTTAGAATTGTGGTGTTGATTAGAAAGAATGCATAGGTTGGGAACTCACTGTGTTCAAGGAAAAGTGGAAAAAAATCAATAAACAGTCTATACATGGAAGAGCTGACGATATAGGGGGGAGAGAGGACCATACATATTTGATTATGTGTGTTACTACAATAGATTAAAAGATAGGGGCCAGATTGACTAAAGATGTAAATGGTGTTTCGAAAGAAGGGGCAGGTAGGGGGTATCTGATCACTCTTTGGGTGGTTGCTTAGGTTAAGGGTAGGGGAGCAGGTTAACGGTTGGGAAAGAGAGCAAAAAAGAGGAGAATAGAAGTCATAAAGGGAAAAATAGATGATGCAATGTGTAAGAGGGAGTATTCGGAGGGGTTACTGGAGGATAGGTGGAGGACGTGAAAGAGGGACGGAAATTAGGGAAGTGGAAGAGGAGTGGAAGAGATTTAAAGAGACAATTTGTGAAGAGGCCAGAAGGATATGTGGAGTAAAAAGGGTGGGAAGCAAGTAGAAGGAAAGGAAGTGAATGGTGGAGTGAGGAGGTGAAAGAGCTGGTGAAAAAGAAAAAAGAGGTTTATGTGAAATGGTTGGGGAATAGGAGAAGGGAAAGCTGGGAGGATTATAGAAGGGTTAGAGTGGAAGCAAAGAGGGCAGTGGAGAGGGCGAAGAGAAAAGCAAATAATGAATGGTGTAGAAAAGTGACAGAAAATTTTGAAACAGGGAGCAAGATATTCTGGAAAGAAGTAAATAAAAAAAGGAAGAAGATGGAGGGGTTAGGGGAGAGGGTTAAGGGAGGGGAAGGGGAATGAATAGGAGGGGAGGAGAGGGTGAGGAAAAGATGGGGGAAATATTTTAGAGGATTATTGAATGAAATGGGTGGGAGAGATGAGGAGGATTTACAAGAGGTGAGGAGGGGGGGGGAGTGGGGGAGGAAGGGAATATGGAAATACAAATGGAAGAAATTATTAGGGCGTTAACTAAAGAAAAAAAGGAAGTCCACAGGTCTAGATGGTGTGAGTATGGAAATGTTACAGAAGGGAGGTAGAGGGGTGGAAAGGAATGGCTGTATAGATTATATAATTTATGTTGGAGGAGGGGAGAGGTTCCACAGGATTGGGAGGATGGTTGTTTGGTTCCCCTGTATAAAGGGAAAGGGGATAGGATGGAGTGTGGGAATTATAGAAGTATTTGTGATAGGGGATAGGATGGAGTGTGGGAATTATAGAGGTATTTGTCTTTTGAGTGTAGTAGGGAAAGTGTATGGGAGAATATTAATTGAGAGGGTGAGAGATTTAACGGAGGAGAGAATGGGGGAAGAACAAACAAGGAGGATTTAGGGTGGAAAGGGGGTGTGTGGATCAAGTATTTACAATGAAAAGATGCTTGTGGAGAAAGGTATAGAAAGGAAAGGGAAAG
>JABUQX010030402.1:7500-10000 GCA_015478945.1 Trachelipus rathkii
AGCACTTAATATATATATCTATATAGTATATATATATATAGTATATATATATATATATATATTATATATATATATATATATATACTATATATTATATATAATATATATATATATATTACTGAATACCCCACAGTTCCAGGGCCAGAACCCTAATCTAGGGAGGGGGTAACTCAATAACGGTCCGTTGCAGGACGAAGCCAAGCCCAATAAGAGAATAGCTTACATTATCCCAGTCTCATCCTCATAATCCATGGTTCGGTCGTGCTTGTTCTCTGGCCATTCACGCTAGAGACTGTGCGTAAATCGGGGGTGAAAAATTACCTCGTTCTCCTGCCACTCTTGCTACATTTTCATTCAGCTAGAAATCGTTGCAGGGATACTCTTCGATGAGCAAAGCGGGCTTTCATCAAACGAAAGTGCGCTAACCTCCTTGGTTCTCCTACTGACAAAACTTTCTGGCCTCTTGCCAAAAACATCTCTAACAATTTCTGTAAATCTGAATTTCCTCCTCTTATTGATCTGATGGTCCTGTTGCTAATTCTCCCACTGAAAAGGCCAAACTCTATGGCCTCCTATTTTTCTCTAACTCAACCCTGGACGATTCTGGCATTCCTCATCCTAATTCTTCTCTTCTCAGGTGTCCTATGCCTTTGCCTATGATTACATTTGATCGGGTGCATGGGCTCCTGAAATCTATGAACGTTAGGAAGGCAGGTGGCCCGAACGGCATTTCTCCCCGAGTTTTGAGGGAGTGTGCTTGCGTGCTGGCCCCTTCCCTCGTTCAACTATATTCTCAATGTCTCAATACCAACACTTTCTCTCAGAGTTGGAAGCTCACGCATGTCCAACCTATTCCGAAAAAAGGAAGCCGCTCTGATCCTTCTAACTATTGCCCTATAGCTCTAACTTGTATTTTATCTAAGATCTTTGAAAGCCTTCTCAACTCTCATTTCTTAGATCATCTGAAATCTCATTCACTTCTTTCCGATCGCCAGTATGGCTTTCGTCGCTCGAGGTCTACTGGCGATAAACTTTCTTATATTACTGATTTATGGTTTTCCGCTCTTAGGAACTACAGGGAGACTTGCGTGGTGGCGCTTGACATGTCCAAAGCATTTGACCGGGTATGGCACGCGTCATTGCTCTCCAAGCTCCCTCCTTTGGGTTTCCTCCTTCTCTTTGCTTACTTATGTCTAGTTTTCTTTAAAAAACGGTCAATATCAGCTGTTGTTGATGGGGCGACTTCTTCCTCATTTTCAGTCAATAGTGGTGTTCCTCAGGGTTCTGTCTTATCTCCTACTTTATTCCTACTTTTCATTAATGATCTTCTCACCTGCACATCTAACTCTATCCACTCATATGCCGATGACTCGACCCTTCATTCTTCAACTCATTTCAATTCTGCTCCCTCTTTTACTTCTAGAATTGCCTCTCGTCTTAATCTTTCCGATTCTATTCTCGCTGATCTGGATAGAATTTCAGGGTGGGGTCGTCTGAACCTTGTGAAATTCAATTCTTTAAAAAGCCCAACTTCTACAAATCTCCCTCTCTAAGACACCTTCTAACTTTCCTATCTCTTTCGACGGTTCTCTCGTCTCTCCTGTTGACAATATAAACATCCTTGGCCTTAACATAAACAAAAATAATGTCTTGGAAACTCAACATCAACAACGGTTGCTCAGGGAGGCCCTCAAAAAAACTGGGAGTTCTGTTTAGACTGCGAGACTTTTTTTTCCTTTTCTCAGTTACTCCAGCTATACAAGGGTCTCATCCGCCCTTGTATGAAGTACTGCTCTCATATCTGGGGGGGTCTCTGGTTTCACCCGGCATTTGGATAGGGTCGAGTCAAAGGCCAAAAGGCTTAAAACTTTTCTGTACTTTCCAGCTCACTTGACCCTCTATCTTTGCGGAAAGATGAAGTACTTTATATCTTTCCTAGTCGCAGCGGTAGGTGCTCGAGAGAACTTATCACTCGCGTACCACGAACTTTACGTCGCCCTCGTAGCAACTAAGGGTGCTGTGTCTGCACATGAGCTTTTTGTGTGATATTTGGTAACTTCCAGCTAGTTTTGCCTGCGATGCTTCCATTCTTTCCCGGCCACCGCTCTGTTCGGTGGGAATCTCTCCATCTTCGTGTTTCCTAACTGAATTTAAATTCGCCCACACTTCAAAAACAGCGTATGTGCTTATCTGCGTAATTTACGCTCTCTGGTGTTGACGTCTGAGGCATTAAACACCCCCTCCCTAGAATAGAGGTTCTCCCGTTGCGATGGTAGTGGACCGAACTGTAAAAAAAAAAAAAAAAAAAAAAAAAAAAAAAAAAAAAAAAAAAGAACACCACTTGCGAACCTGGAACCCTCACTTTGTTTGGCGAGTGCCCCACCACTGAGATACCGGACGCTTTTTATATAAATAAATATAAAATAATAAAAAATAAATATAAAATAAATACATACATATTCAAATACATACATACAACATACATAAATACACACGCAAA
>JABUQX010030402.1:15000-17500 GCA_015478945.1 Trachelipus rathkii
AGACGAATAGAGGTAAATGGTCCAAAGAAAGTATTAAAAACTCTTGTAAGTGACGTTCTAAAAGAGAAGATGGGTCATCGAAATTCTTCAATTCTTTACAGAATTCCACAATCAACCCTGGAGAGACGAGTGAAAGAAATAAAAGAAATAGAACCTACAACTAAACAAACAAATGGAAAGGAAACAGAGGGATTAAAAAAAGAAGACTAGCACAATATTCAAATGAAAATCATCTTATAAATGAATGTTTTTATCATTAACTACGAAATGAAGAGGGATTGTCATGAGTATGGAACAAGAAAAAGATTCTGGTGTGTTTACATGCAGTAAACTGAAAGTGCTAATCAGAATTTTGAAGCAATGTTATGGCTGTATTGCAGGATTGTGCATTGGTTTGGCTCCTTTATTTAAGAAATGACAGATGTGCTGGAGAGAGAGCAACGAAGATCAACAAGGATGATTTCTGGCTTTGAGAGTAGGAGCTATGAGGAGAGGTTGAAGGAGTTTAGAATTTTTCTGTAGAAAAGCGATTTCTTATAGAGAACACAATGCAAGTCTACAAAATATTTACGTCTCTCGATAATAAGGAGACCAATAAATTCTTTATAGTAGATCATGGTAGGGAAACCAGGGGACACAATAAGAAATTAGGAAGAAGGCATGCCATCTTAAAAACACTCATTCAGTAATAAGATTGTTAATTTTTGAAATGTTTTGCAGCAGGAAGTTGTTGATTGCAATATTTTAGAAGGGACTGGATAGTTATATAGATCAATACATGGTATGGGTATTATATAGTGTACTATGACTAAGCCAAATTGACGGTTTTTTAGCTAGTTATTAAGGTTAAACTGCATGCTAGAATGATTACAATACTCTTAATAAATTCTTGTTTTGTGGTTAGCATGTACCTTAGCTATAGTGTTTGACTTTGGTAGTAGTTGATGTATATATTGCATTGTAGCATATTGACAAGCCTTAGGGTGCGGTGTGAGTTTTGCATTTTACATAAGCATGTATTTGAAGAGTATTTGCTTTAGTTTGATTGGGACAATCTCGATATGCTCATGTGGGTTCTTCCTGTCTCTGCAGTTACTATGTTCCTATGTAACCCAATTGGTGACAACGGATTAAAAAGTATGTAAAGGGATACCTATAGAAGTTTGTCACAACTTAATTTCGGCTTTTAAAATGTCGCTAAGGAAATTATTCAGGTGCAAAAAAGTCACCTCTACTAAAGAAAAAGAAAGTGTGTCCAGCGAGGAAAAGCAACAATTTTAACTTCCACGTCTTGCAAAAACGAGCTTATTTGAAATAAAAAGAGATGACTGCAGGAAAACAAAATATAATGAATAGAAAGAGTAAAAATGAATATAAATAAAACAAGAAAGACTGAATAATAGAAAAGGTGAAAACGATTGTGAGTTCATGTTCTGCAAAGTTTTATATTCTGAACCGTTGAAGATTGTGTTGGTAGCAATATTTATCAGTGTTGGATAAATGAATCCTGTAGAAGATTCGACAAAGTAAAGAGAAATAGCTACGTTTATATGTGATTATTGATATTATTGCTAATAAAATAAAAAATTATTTAAACCCATCTTGCTCCCAATGCTGTCCCAACTTACCCCGTACCTGGAGGTAAGATGAAGATTTGATACCTTTTTAAAAACGGGATTTCTACTCTTATTGCTTACTTTCATCTGGAATTTGTTTTGTCAAATTTAGGTTTAATAATTTTTTAATGTAACTCGCGTTCAATAAATGTTTCAACTCTCTCTCTCTCTCTCTCCTCTCTCCTCTCCTCCTCTCCTCTCTCTCCTCTCCTCTCTCTCTCTCTCTCTCCTCTCTCCTATCTCCTCTCCTCTACTGATATATATGTATATATATATATATATATATATATATATATATATATATATATATATATATATATATGCATATATTGATGATAAGCGTGATATTTCATAACGGCTCTTCGTAAAGAAAATTTTAGAATTAAATAACAATAATGAAAGCGTGATAGATTAGACAATAATAAAATAAAAGATGTAAATAAGCAAGAGCTAATTGAATGTTAATTGAAGACTACTTACGAATGAGATATTGATGTGCGAGCAATTGGGGAAGTCTCGTCAAGTGACGCCCCGCTCCGCAAGCTGAGAAAGAACGATCTCCTGGGGAAAAGTGCTGGCACCTCGCGCTGCCCATCCTCGAATCTGGACTTTGATAAGCAGATCTCTTGCATGCATCACACTGTCCTCACCTGCAAAGAAACAATACATCTTTAGACTGAAAGTATGTAAAGGGCTTAGGGAATAAGATCATGGCGTTAATTTCGGATGATTTGCTATAAAAACAAACATATAATTAAGTGAAAGATGAGATCCCTTTCATCAAATTTGACTTGTTACCAAGAATTCCCAAAAAACATTGTTACCCCAAATAGTGGTGTCCAAAAAAAAAAAAAAAAAAAAAAAAGACAGTTTAGCAGCTTAAT
>JABUQX010030402.1:27500-35000 GCA_015478945.1 Trachelipus rathkii
AACAAGAAATAAAGAGAGTTCCCTCAAAACTGAAGTTTATGGGTGCTAGTGTTGATGTTTTGTTTTGTAGATGAAGTCTTCTGTGTTGATAGAGGTTTTAGAGAGTTTGCAATCCATTTGGAAAGTTTATATGTATTAGAATCTATGTTAGAGATAATAGGTCTGAGGGGTGTTTTTTGTTTGTGGGGTTTTAGGAATGCCATAGAATTGTGATAATTTGGGGAGAGTAGATTTTAGTTCATTGTGTAAAGAGCGGTGATCAGAAAGGATGTTTTTAAGTTTGTGGTTGAATGTGTTTTGGGAACTTTTTAGAGTTTTTTTTGTAAGAAGAGAATATGTGTTGGTGTCTTTAAGGAGTGAGTTACATTTAGTGATGTAGTCAGTGTTGTTGAGGATTACTATGTTGTTTCCTTTGTCTGAACGGGTAATGATTATTTTGTTGTTATTAAGGAGAGAAGAAAGTGCAGTGTGGAATTTTTGAGGACATTTGTTTATGGAAGCATAGTTTAAAATATTTGAAGTTAGCAAGCCTTTGAGGAAGTCAAAATTTAGTGCTGAATTTATATTTCTATCCTTCCAGATGTCGAAATCGATGAGGAATCTTTTGATAGGGTCAGCCTGATTTATGGAGAAAGAAAGGCCATAGCCTAGAAGAATTTTTTCATCTTGAGATAGGTTGTAGTCTGATTCATTAATAATTTTGTTTTCGTTAGAGTTTTTCGCCCATTTACTATTGTAGAAAATGTTATTAAATTTATTATCCAGCAAGAATTTCTTTTTTGAGACAATCTTATCTTTTTTGATGTGAGCCAAATTTAAAAGTTCAGTGAAAACATCTAGTGAGTTAGGATAAAAGTTATACCAAGCATGTTGGAAATCTTTAAATAATTTAAAAGTTTTGCTAAAAGTAGTTTTGATTTCCATTTTTATATGTTTAATTTTGTTCAGTAGAAGATGTTTAAAGACATCAGGGAATGGATCAAATTTTATATTTAAAATTTTATATTTTATTTTTAAAAATTTAGAAAGATCTTATAACCATTCCTTTAGTCTATTTTTTACCTTAAAGGCATTCACCCTTTTATATATATATATATATATATATATATATATATATATATATATATATATATATATATATATATATATATATATATATATATATATATACTATATATATATATATATATATATATAATATATAAGGCATACTCCAACAGAATATTCTACTGTGACTACCGAGGTTACCATAACCTAACCTAACCTAACCTAACCTAACCTAACCTAACCTAACCTAACCTAACCTAACCTAACCTAACCTAACTTAACCTAACCTAACCTAACCTAAATTAAATTTCATTATTATACCAGTTTGTGATCAGTAAACTTCCGAGGTTATGGAACTACGCTAGGCTTGTGAGGTTATTGAAATACAACCTCACTAGTTACAGTACAGTATCGACAAATATGCCTATATATATATATATATGGTCAGCATTTCGATTATCCGTCATATGTATCTTAAAAACTATTAATGCTACAGTAAAACGGAATACATTGCTGGAATTCTGGTCCAATGCTGGTCCTGGAAAAAAAAAAAAAAAAAAAAAAAAAAAAAAAAAAAAAAAAATATATCTCAAAACTACAATAGCTACAGCGAAAAGGAATACATTTTTGGAATCCTGGTAAAATTTCACATAAGAAAATGTAAAAATAATAATAAAAAAAAAAAATTATTGTTAATAAATATAGTAATATGATTAGAAGGCCTATTTAGAGACCTTTTATTGGTTTCTCGATAAAATACATAGACTTTCTATTAAATTTTGCTTTTTTTTTTATATATAACCCCAAGGGTATGCCGCACCGATGGCAGTCAGGGGTCTCTCGGCCTTCCGGGGAACTACAGGGTAGGGACTAATTCCCCCCTCGGGGAGGGTCTCCCAGAACCCCGCTCTTTGGTATTTGGGTGTCACCCGGGGTTCCTCCGCCCTCCTACAGGGGGTGAGCCTCCCCCTATGATTTCCCCGGCCAAGCCCTCGTCAAATAAAACCAGCCAGTCAGGCTGTCGGTAAAATAAAAATGTTAATGGCGCGGCGTTATTGCGCAACATACGACCGTGGATATTCCGGCGTCGACCCGTTGTGGTGCGGACTCCTCTCTCCTGCTCCTCTCTCTTCTCTCTCTCTCCTCTCTCTCTCACTCTCTCACTATATATACTCACTGCTATATATATATATATATATAAGGATTAATTGTTTAAGAGTGATAATTAAAATTCCAAAGTTTGAGACATTATTTTAAAATCTTTTGTTTTGTGAATTCAGAGGTTAATTCAGTAAAATTTCGAGAACCTTTTTTGGTCTTATAATGGAACCTTCAATATTTTTTATTTATATGAAATTTTATGTAGTCAGCGAAATAAAAGACAAAAGCCACTCATTGTTCTTTAATTTTATTTATGTAAGTAATTCTTTAATAAATATTTTTTTTTGAAAAATTGTGTTCATAGGTAGCTTTATATATATATATATATATATATATATATATATATATATATATATATATATATATATATATATATATATATATATATATATAACTATATATATATACTATATATATATATATATATATATATATATATATATATTAACTAGTGAAATTCACTTATAAACATTGTTTCAATTTAAAAACCAATTTAGGTGTAAAAATATTTATTCTGCTCTTTTACATAACATTATTAAAATAAAAAAAAAAAAAAAAGAATATTTTTTTATAATTAATTAAAAAATTGTAAAAAAAAAAATTTAATTGGAATAATTTGACTTATAAAAACTTGCCATGCAAAGAAACTCTATTATAAAAGATTGCCTACTGAATGAGACCTTTAAAGATTCATTTTGAGAGCCCAGCATATATATATATATATATATATATATATATATATATATATATATATATATATATATATATCTCTCTCTCTCACTCTCATAAAACAAAGATGGGTGTGGCTGAGATCAGCCAGCGTTGCGTGAAGTGTGGCCCCACCATTAACCAAGGTCCACATGGCTGATGGCTTTCTATGTGGCTAAGAAGGCTTTAGTTTACTCTTTTTATTAATATCTATATAAAAATAAACACTGTGAGTAATGAGATAAAAAAGATCTGTAAAGATAACTAAAAACTTATAAAATCGCAAAATTTAAGATTGACTAGTAGAAAATTTTACGAGTATGTACACTGAAGCTGCGTGAGTACTATACGGTTGACTCGCGCTGAGTCTGCGATTAGTATGACTCACTCTCTCTCTCTCTCTCTCCTCTCTTCATCGCACCTTCCTTAAACTTCCCACTTCTCATTTCCGTCGTCATTGCGTTTCTCCCCCCCTTCTCCTCCCTGTCTCCTCTCCCTGTTGAACTACAATATAACCATTCCCTTGGCCCTAACATCAAGCCTCTAAATAATAATGTTTACTCATTATTAGGAAAAACTTATATAATCACAAAGTAGAATTGTAGTAGAAAAGAAGATCGGGGCCTCGAAAAGAACTGCATGGGAATTTGTTAAAGCTGCGAGACTATTTTTAACTCTTTTCAAAGCTACTACCAGCTATCCAAGGATATCAATCCGCACCTTGTTTGGAAGTACTACTCTCATATCTGGGGGGTTTCTGGTTTCACCCGGCCTTTGCGGTCGAGTCAAAGGTCTAAAGGCTTATAAACTGTTCTAAATACTTTCCAATTCACGTTGAACACCTCCATCTTTGAGCTTTATTCTCTTTTCTATAGGTAACCGCGGCAAGTGTTCGGGGAACTTTACACTCGCTTACTACCACTTTAGACGCCTCCAAGCACGCGGGGTGCTGGTGTCGCACATGAGTTTTGTATATATATTAGTAACTTCAAGACTTGTTTCTCTTCGGTGCTTCCTTCATTGCCAGCCACCTCTGCTCTGTTGCGAATTTGTTTTCCATTCTTCTGTTGCTTCCAACTGAATTTAAATCTCTCTCCCTTTACAATCCTCGTCTGTGCTCATCTGCTAAATTTGCGCCAGTCGGGGACAATTAAGATGCGTTTAACATCCCCTCCTTGTCTTGGGCTCTGCCCGTGAGTAGTGGTGATATCTATAATATATATATATATATATAATTATATATATATATATACTATATAATATATATATAATTATAATATATATATATTATTATTATATATATATATATATATATATATATATATATATCATTCATTATTGTAGTCCAATATTTTACAGATTCAATATACCAATAAACTATATAAACAGAAAGTAATTACAAGTGTCTGAAATGGTGCTTCTAATTGCAACACGGCATTGGGTCCTTGAGTCCCGAAATAAATATATAATAATATAATAATAATAATAATAAAATATAATAATAATAATAATAATAATAATAATAATAATAATAATAATAATAATAATATATAATAATAATAATAATAATAATAATAATAATAATAATAATTAAAATTTCACCTATAACTACAACTGAAAATAAAATTTTAATTTTAATCATGATTGCACTAATACACTAATCCTAATCCTAATAATAATAATAATAATAATAATAATAATAATAATAATAATAATAATAATAATAATAATAATAATAATAATAATAATAATAAAAATAATAACAATGCTTGCTATTAATAGTAGTATCAATAGTAACAATATTAAGAACGACAGTAATAATAATAATAATAATAATAATAATAATAATAATAATAATAATAATAATAATAATAAATAATAATATAATATAATAATAAAATAATAATAATATAATAATAATAATAATAATAATAAATAAGTAACGATAATAACATGAATAAGTATAGTATGCAGCCGAACAGTGCCTTTTGTGAGTACCAAAAGGAAGGCCTCCATACAACGCATTTTTGCTGTTTACCTCAAGTTTGGTTTGTAAATTTTCATGCACTACTAAAAGATAACCAGGATAGCAATTAACAGATGTATATAGCACGTTTCAAGATGGGGTAATAATAATAATAATAATAATAATAATATAATAATAATAAATAATAATATATAATATAATAATAAATAATATAATAATAATATATAATTAATAATAATAATAATAATAATAATAATAATAATAATAATAATAATAATAATAATAACAATAATAATAATCAGAATCATAAAAAATTTATTTAGAAAATGAACAATACATATTATTTATTTAAACATATTAGAGTACAATATTTATGCATATCAATTTCTGAAAGGAAGTTACTATTGCAACACAAGTTCTGTCCTTTGAGGCCCCAAAATAAATACAGGTATAATTAAATTTAAGTAATTGGGTTTAAGGATTGAGCTTAATGTAATCCCAAAACTGATTTTGATACAATTAGAATACTTTATAATAATATTTATAAATATAGTAGGGACAAGTTTAACAATTATAAAATAATAATTACAGTAATGAAAGTAATAAAATAATAATAAATATAATATAATAATAATAATAATATATAATAATAATAATAATAATAATAATAATAATAATAATAATAATAATAATAATAATAATAATAATAATAATAATAATAATAATAATAATAATAATAATAATTATAACAATAATAATTATAACAATAATAATAATAAT
The DNA here is from genome assembly GCA_015478945.1 of Trachelipus rathkii. Taxonomy (NCBI): domain Eukaryota; kingdom Metazoa; phylum Arthropoda; class Malacostraca; order Isopoda; family Trachelipodidae; genus Trachelipus; species Trachelipus rathkii. The sequence goes on from JABUQX010030402.1 coordinate 33,184, forward strand.
AATAATAATAGATATAAATATAATAATAATAATAATATATAAAGAAGAAGAAGAAGAAAAAAAGAGAAGAAGAAGAAGAAGAAAAGAAAGAGAAGGAAAAAAAGAAAAAGGAGAAGAAGAAAGAAGAAGAAGAAAGAAGAAGCGAAGAAGAAGAAGAAGAGAAGAAGAAGAAGAAGAGAAGAAGAAAAGTAATAATAATAATAATAATAATAATAATAATAATATAATAATCAATAATAATAAAAATAATAATAATAATAATATAAAATAATAATATATAATAATAATAATAATAATAATAATAATAATATAATAATAATATAATTAATAATAATAATAAAAATAATAATAACTACAAAATATATTTCATTTATTTGTTACTTCATTTAAAAGATAAGAGCCTTTTAGTGCTTCATTTTTTCCTTTTTTTTCCATTAGGCTCAGCATAGCATTCGCAATATAGCTTTGTAGAAAAAATAAATTGTATTAAATTATATATATATATATATATATATATATAATATTTTTATAAATATATATATATATATATATATATATTATATTATATATATTATATATATTATATATATTATATATTATAATATATATATATATATATTATATATATATATATATATTATATAATATATATATATATAGCTTATATATATAATATATATATAATTATAGTTATATATATATAATATTATAGTATATATATATTATATTATATATATATATTACAGTATATATTTATAATGTTATATATAAAAAATTATATTTAAAACTAAGAGTTTAATTTCAAAATTAATAAAAAAATTATAATTATAATTATTATTATATTATATATATAAAATATTATAATATATATATAATATATATATATATATATATATATATATATATATATATATATATATATTATATATACAGTTTTCTTTAAGTCGTTCATATATATTGGCTGTTTTTTGATGAGGTGACTTTTTCCCTCTGTCAATAGTGGTGTTCCTCAAAGTTCAGTCTTATCTCCTACTCTATCATTAATATGTATTTATTATTATTATTATTATTATTATTATTATTATTATTATTATTATTATTATTATTATTATTATTATTATTATTATTATTATTATTATTATTATTATTATATTATTATTATTATTATTATTATTATTTTTTAACTAGATTGTCAGGAAATTAAATTAGCATTTATTATTAATTATAATGGCGAAAATGTTAGTCTTAATGATGCTTAATATGAAATAATAGGATGAAAAATTTCACATTTAATTCAGTCTATGGAGAAAATTATCAAAAAGGATACCCACTCGATTTTCATGAAACTTTCATGAAATATTTGAATTGATCTGTACTGAAGGGGAGGATCCAATATTGGAGATTCTGGGACCACATTTTGGCCCCCACCTAAAAATGGACATAAAATTCTTAATTTTCAGACAATTTTGATGGGTAGAATAGCAAACCGCAGCTTTTTCTGACCTCTAGAACGTCATTTTCGGGTGTTTTTCTGTGTCTGTAGACATTGTTTCGGCGTTTTCATTTTTTCCAAACCTAATTTTTTGACAATTTTTCGTATCAAGTTCTGCAATTCTATTTGAAATGACTTCAAACTTGAAATATACATAGATGGGTCTATTACGCACAAAATTGTAGAAGTAGTTTTTTGATTTTTGGAAAATTGTGCTCAACAATTGAAAAAATAAAGTAGGTTTTGAAATTCGACATTGTTGATCACAATTTTCTAAAAATCAAATAACTATTATTACAATAAAATAGACCCATCTATGATATTT
>JABUQX010030402.1:37500-43515 GCA_015478945.1 Trachelipus rathkii
AATAGCAGGGTGTATGTTGTTAATAGTGTTAAGGATATGAAGTGGGTCTATTGTTTTAGGGATGGCTGCAAATATGTCGTCGACATATCTCAGCCATGTGGATTGATGGAGGGAGGGATGGGGAAGGATGTGAAAATATTCTAAAAGTTCCATATAAATGTTACTTAGGGTGGGAGATAAAGGGGACCCCCATGCTCAGTCCGGAAGATTGTTTATAGAAGGAGTGATTAAATTGAAAAAAGTTGTGATCGAGTGTAAGGTGGATTAATTGTTTGAGCATGGGGAAAGGATATTGTAAAGTGATATCATTTTGAGTTAGATATTGTTCGAGAAGAGAAAGAGCATGGGGGACGGGTACAGAGGTAAACAGTGATATGACGTCATAACTAACTATGTTGTGAGTATGGGTGTTGATATGGCGTGTTTTTGTGATGAAATCATCTGTGTTGGAAAGATGAGTATGGGATATGGAATTGATAAGAGGGTTCAGTTGGGAAGATAGCCATTTAGAGAGTTTATATGTTGAACAGTTAGTGTTGGCTATGATTGGTCTGAGGGGGGTGTTGGGTTTATGTATCTTGGGCACCCCGTAGAACTGCGACAGTTGAGCCATATGTGATTTGAGTGAGGTTTGTAAGGTTGGGTGATCTTTTAGGATGTTTTTTAGGGATTGGTTGAAAGATTGTTGGGAGTTACTGAGTTTTTTTTTGTTAAGGTGGGTGTATATTGCAGGGTCGTTTAGCAGGTATAGGCATTTGGTTGTGTATTCTTGTGTATCCAATATAACGATCCTGCAACATAAACGCGCACTTTAACAAAAACCCCTTCAATAACTCCAACATTTTCAACCAATCCTAAAAGATCCTAAAAGATCACCCAACCTTACAAACCTCACTCAAATCACATATGGCTCAACTGTCGCAGTTCTACGGGGTGCCCAAGATACATAAACCCAACACCCCCCTCAGACCAATCATAGCCAACACTAACTGTTCAACATATAAACTCTCTAAATGGCTATCTTCCCAACTGAACCCTCTTATCAATTCCATATCCCATACTCATCTTTCCAACACAGATGATTTCATCACAAAAACACGCCACATCAACACCCATACTCACAACATAGTTAGTTATGACGTCATATCACTGTTTACCTCCGTACCCGTCCCCCATGCTCTTTCTCTTCTCGAACAATATCTAACTCAAAATGACATCACTTTACAATATCCTTTCCCCATGCTCAAACAATTACCACCTTACACTCGATCACAATTTTTTTCAATTTAATCACTCCTTCTATAAACAATCTTCCGGACTGAGCATGGGGTCCCCTTTATCTCCCACCCTAAGTAACATCTATATGGAACTTTTAGAATATTTTCACATCCTCCCCCATCCCTCCCTCCATCAATCCACATGGCTGAGATATGTCGACGACATATTTGCAGCCATCCCTAAAACAATAGACCCACTTCATATCCTTAACACTATTAACAACATACACCCTGCTATTCAATTTACTATAGAAACCCCCCAAAACAATACACTCCCTTTTTTAGACACCATCATACACACCAATCTTGCCCATCATCTACACTTCAGCGTATACAGAAAACCCACTTCTCAACCATGCTACATTCACTGGTTTTCTGCCCCACTCTAAATCACACCAAAATAGCTACCTTCCTGCTTTATACTTAAGAGCCATAATCTGTTCATACCCCTTTTTGAACATCTGAATTCAACTTCCTCCGCTCCACGTTCACCAAAATTTGCTTACCCCAACACTACTCCATCTGCTTACAAAGCTAAACTCAATTTTTACAATAAAAGAACCCCAAACAACCTCACTACAACTTTTTCTCCCATTACCCCACATTCAACGCACAAATTAAAAAAAACTCCTCCTCTCATTAAACTTGTACTTCCAATAACTCTCATTCAACAAATCTGCACCCCAAAATCTCACACCTCTGAACAGTTGTGTACAGGATACCTGTAGTAACTGCGACTCGGTTTATATATGAGAAACCAACAATCTTACAAGACGAAAATATCAACACACTTATGACCTCCACATCGACAATCAAAACTCCCCCCTAACAGTGCACCGCTCTACACAAACACCATGTGAACATCTCCCAAATATAGCAATGACATATCAATAATCATGATAAAGGAAAATAGCAGTATCTATTGTTAAGAACATTCCAACTTCAACCGCTTCCCGTGGAACAATTATTGATACTCATTTTTGAAAATGCCGCACTGAATTACCTCATCGTTATTCCAATCCTTAATAACCAATAGAAAAATTCATCCTCACGATTTTTGCCAAAAGTTTGTCTCTTTACCAACATCGTATCTTCTTGATAAGGTTCCCATTCCTGGGAACGAAAGCTCGAAAATTAAACAATTTATTTTGCTCAATTTATATTTGTTTTGTGAGTTTTTCATAATTGTGACTTCTATGTGTATTTTAATAAACCTTTATTTTAAAGTGTTTTATTCAATCAAGGGCTTTATAACAATAATTATAACAAGGCGTCAATAGCCTTTTATTTAACTATATATTATATATATATATATATATATATATATATATATATATATATATATATATTTAAATATATATAAATATATATATATATATAATTTTAAATAAAAAATATAAAATATATATATATACATTATTAAATATATATATAATTAATATATATTATATATATATATATATAATATATTATATATATATATATATTATAATATATTTATATATATTATATGTATATATTATATATAATATATATATATATAATATTATTATTATATATATATATATATATATATATATATTTGATCTTTGTAATATACAATGCTCGGTAGTTTGTTATTCATCGTGATGATATGATGATAAGTACCTAAGGGCTTTATCCCACTCAATATATATATATATATACTATATTATATATATATATATATATATATATATAATATATATATTATATATATATTATATATTATATATATATATATATATATATATATAATATATATTTATATTTATATATATATATATATATTATATATATATATATATATATATATATATATATAATATTATATATATATATATTATATATATATATATATATATATATATATATATATTTATATATATATATATATTATATATATATATATATATATATTATATTATTATAATATTATATATATTTATATTATAAATATATTTATATATATGATAATATATAATATTGTATGTTGTATATATATATATATATATAATATATATATTATTATATATATATATTTTCGTTATATTTAAAAATAATCTATTTGCTTATAATTTTTAATATCTTTTATATTTATTCTATATATTAAAAATTGTATTCAAAGTTGCCAGAATAAAATATTCCAGTTTAAAAAGAGGTTGTTTCCTGAAAACCTGGAGGTTGCCAAAGTCAAAAATATGATTGATCAATCGATTCAGTTTTAAGTCGTTCGTAGTCGTTGTTTAAATTCATTCACTTTAGTCGTTGCTTGACTTCAAGCTGATAACATTTAGTCGCTTAAAAAGCTTTTCTGGTGAAAACTTAAAAACTTATTCATGCGCATCGCCATTTTGACTTATTCAAGCCGGCTTATTGCTTATCAGTTATTAGTTTACTCAAACTTTTACTTTTGGTATTCAAAAAATAATCAAAGCATAATTTTCTAATAGTTGAAGATCGTTTCTTCAAACGAGATTTTTCTGGGAGGTATTTGTCGAGGTCCTTTTCGGGTTAAATATTAGTGATTTAATCATTTGTCAAGTGGGAAGTGATTTAATTAAAGTGCTGATTCTCAAAAATATTCTTGGTTCTAAACAACAGGAAGAATCCTAACTCGATGCTAATACAAAGTCGTTAATTATTCGTGAAGACTCTTTCAAAGTCAAAATATTATTCTGGAAAGCTTGAGATGGGTTAACTACTTTGCCTCAAGGCCAGAGAAAACAAACTTTTTCTCAATAACAAGAAATTTTACCACGCATAACATCCCGCGTACCTAAATATTTATGTGAACGTGAAAACCCTAGATTCTCCAGGAAATATACTTCTAAAATTCTAACTTGCAGTATAAGAAAATAAAAACTATTCTTATAATTCCTAATATTGAATTCTTCTTAGAATTAATCCCGTTCTCAATCTGAATGAAAATATTCGGATTTGCGTACTTGCAAATCTTCATTAAAAAAATTATATAATTTAAGAACTATATTATCAGGAATATTTATTTATTTTGGCAACTCTATGCATCAATTTTTATATTTTATATCCACTAGGAAGGGAAAGAATGGCTTCTGGCCTCTAAATTGCAGAAGTCAGAACTAAAAAATTGAAACGAATATTTTTAAAAACATCTCCAGAATATTTAATTTGATTTTTACGATGAATCGCACATCAGAAAATTGTTCCTGGCAGCTTCTACAGCTTTCAGCTTAGGCCGAATATTTTCAATATCTCTACCAACAGGAGTTAATGAACTTCCAGCATCCAGCAAGGATATTTAATGATGAACTTGCTGGAAGGACCAGGGCAGTGTCCTACGATGTAGGTTTTGAACCACTGTGGTTCAGAGAGGGCTCCAGTGGATACAAATACTTGACTGGGTACAAGATGTCTTGTCCTCCAGAAGTCCTGACGTATACCGATCCAACCTTGTTGCTGTCACCGTGTATAAGGTCTACGACCACCCTCCTCTGGCAGTAAGGACGTTCCTTTATTAAACTTTTGATAAGAATAACGTCATCTTTTTGGATAAATTATTCCAATTGACTTGTTAGAGATCCCAGTCTCTCTTAAACTCAAAAGATATTCATTGTACCATCTGGTAAGAAACTCTTTAAATTTTTCAGCCGAAGTTGAGCCCCAGAACTGATTATTTGACCCAGCTCCGGGTGAAACCATGGCGATCTTTGATAAAAGGTTTACGAAATCTTTGGTCATATTTCATTTGAACTGGTGATGTAAGTGAGTGGTCGCGAATATTTGCGTCAGCAATATCAGAAAGAATAGTTATAAAGTCGAAATAATTCAATGAAGAACGTCCGATTGTCTTGAACAGACAATCCTTCATTACACGTATTAACCGCTCCCGCTGTCTTCCCATTCATGGGCTATAGAGAGGAATTCGCTTCTGCGAAATTAGATTTATTATTAAAAGCTTACCCCCATTTTCTGATTCGAGGAAAATTTCCATGAAGTCAGCACCTTGACTAAAGGAAAGCGCGTTATCACTGTAAACGCAGTCAGGCACTACGAAACGATTAACAAACAGTTGAAAAGATTGAATAAATGATTTAGATAACATGTAGTTTATAAGGTTCAAATAGATCGCACGGATATTTAAATAGATGTAAATGATTATGAACATATTTGGAGCTCGGCCAGAGCCCTTGACTTTGACCTACTAATTGTTAGTGTTGTCAACATCTACATGTTTAAAAACCTGAATAATTCAACCTGATCTTTTGAATAATTGGTGAACCGCGGATGCCGAAATGCAAAATTAATGATTTTTTAGCAAACCATGTATTCCTGCGAAATATTTTTGAGGAAGGGCAGCATCCATATTGGGGATATTTGGACCCCATTTTGGCCCCACCTAAAAATGGACGTAAAAATCTTAATGTTCAGACAATTTTGATGGGGATAAAAGCAAACCGCAGCTTTTTTTTTACCTCTAAACGTCATTTTCGGGTGTTTTTCTGTGTCTGTATCAGTTTCGGCGTTTTCATTTTATCAGAGCCTAATTTTTTTCGACATTTTTTCCTTATCACTTCTACAATTTTTTTCAATATGACTTCAAACTTGAAATATCATGATGGGTCTATTACGCACAAAAATGCACTATTAGTTTTATGATTTTTGGAAAATTGTGATCAGCAATTAAAAAAAAAAAGTAGGTTTTGAAATTCGAATTAGCTAGAGCACATTTTCCAAAAAT
>JABUQX010030403.1:0-45588 GCA_015478945.1 Trachelipus rathkii
TTCTCTAAATGGACATGGCTGCGGACCGGCCAAATTTTTCCCCGCTCCGACTCGGAACTCCGAGACTCCGGACTCCGACTCCATCATTTTTAAAATTTTCCCGGCGCTCCGACGCCGGCTTCACCAACAATCGAAACTAACACCGGACTTCACACACCCATGCACCATCCCAGCAATTTAGAAACATTAACAGCAATACCGAAACTCCGAAGCTCCTGCTCCAACAATTTTAATAAAATTACGACTATCCAAGACTCCGCGCTACCAAACTAAACCGGCCATATTTACAACAATTATTCGGCTCCGGCTCCGATTATAGTTATAATTCCTTCTCCAACTTCTACACTCATATTTGAAATCATTACATTCTCTGACTAACAATATTTTTATGGTCATAAAATGAATGAAAGTTGAATGATTGTTAATGACATCATTTAATTAAACTAATTTATTAACTTAGAATTATAAACTTAGAAAATATTTTATAGAAATAGATTTTTTAAGAATACAGAAAAGAATAATTCACTTTCTTCCTAAATTATTGAACTATAATTCCTTTTTTGTGAACGATGACTCCTGTACATTTACACGTACTATAATTTTTAATGAAAAGGTTTATTAAATAAGAGTATCATAAATATAATAATATAGTAATAAATACATATAACTAGATATATAATCATATCTATACTAAATAAATATATATATATATATAACATATATACAAATATATTTACTATATATTAATATATATATACCAATATATACACGTTAGTATCATATCATAATATATATTTTTATTATTTTTTTTTTTTTTTATTTTTTTTACATGGAAACTAATAATGATGATTGGCAATGCCCATTTTCAAACGCGAGGAGGCCAAAAAAAAAAAAAAATAAATAAAAAAAAAAATTACCATAAAGAAAAACATTAAAAATAAATGGAAAGTAAAACCCACCCTGTCCCTTGACCTAAACGCAAACATCCCTCAGACGTGACGGCGCAGGACGCGGGACTCTTAAAATCAGAGGAAGAAATTGAAACTACCTCAGCGGCGAAAATAAAGAAAACAAAGGAGTTACCACGAAAACACGAAATAATGAGCTTGGAAAGACAAGACAAGGTAACCACAAAACGACGCGTGACCTTGAGTCTCACAAAATATTCACAGCAAAATAAATTCAGACGAGAACAAATGGCAACCACTCTTGTCATTACTGAGAGAGCGACGCAAGTGGTGGAGGAATGACGAGAAGTCAATTCACTCGAGGCACCTTAGCCCCGTTACGTAAATGACCATATAAGGAAGAGATAAGGGCGCCGACGCTACACGACCGCAGAGAAACACGAGGAGTCCAAGAGGAAGTTCCAGAAAGTAAAAACTGGCAGTTTATAAGCCTCTTACTTTAGCTTTCAACTCCAATATCCAAAAAAGCAGGGGGAACCGGAACCACCCAAAATGGGAGAAGTGAGGCATAATCCATACAGGGGCGAATAACGCCCTTATATAATAGCCCCTCCGAAAACCTGAGCAGAAGAACAAACATTCAACCGAATTAGGCCAAAGTATGCTTGTCCAGACTTTTTTGAGGGCCATCACTCTAGCAACGATGTGATGTGTGGTCTCCCAAGACAATTCACTAATTATAAAGTATCCTTAGAATGCTTTATGTTGTTATACGGGTTAAAGACATATAGCAGCCGTCAAAAGTGGGAAATAAGAAAAGATAGGACGGAATATTTATAGAGGGGGATATGAAGAAATGTTGAGTTTGCAAAGGTTGAACTTCACAAAGATTAACGGTTAACACACCAACCTGAGAACAAATTCGAACCAAAATCAGCCAAGAAAGTGAAATCAGAAAGCCTAGTAGACAGAGAACGGCACACTCTAGATAATAAACACCCAGGAAAGCAGCAACAAATTAAAATGCAGATGACGAATGAGAGAGATTAGACGCTACATCGGCACATTAAGACAAGAAAGACACGAGTATAAGAAGTGCAGCTAAAGAAAGATCGTTGATGAAAAAGAAGAATAAAGTTGAGATTAAAACAGAACCTTGAGGAACACCACACAATAAATAAAAACTATAACCTATGCTATACTATAATATACTATATAATATATATACTATATCATACCCAAACCATCCACTATATCACAAACCAACAAACACATATAAATATATAAATAATATACTTCATCTAAAAACTATATACAATAATTAAATATAATCCTTAAATAAAAGAGGAATCAATATAAATAAACCTATATATTATATAATAAATATATTAACTAATATATAATATAATAATAATATATATAATAACTATATAATACTATATAAATCAGACGCTGGAGTCGCAGCCTATAATTTTTAGAAGTGCCCCCTTAGCGCAATAACTTGACCGCCGGACACTAGTAAGCCTAGCGCCTAAAATACCTTTAAATCGTACCACCCACCAAACAACAAAAAAACACAAAACCCCCAAAACAACATACCAAGCAAAACATCGGCGGGGGCAAACACATCAGCGCCATTCGCCTTGCCCTATGGCCTTTGCGCCTTGGCTCGCACTGCCCATTTTTCCCGGCCCGGTGCTTTTCTAATTTTATTTGCAAAAGTAAACCTTTAGTGCGATAATAAGAGCACTTTTCTAAGTGCTATATAAATACATTTATTAATTTTATTAATTAAAACAACCGAACACGTAAACTTAATATCTACACGTTCTTCCTCCTCCATGTCTTGTGGTCCATGTTTTCCACCAGGAGGTCAGCACGAGCGCTTGAAGAAGTTGAAAAATTTCAGAGCCAATAGTTGCCAAATTTGTTCTGTAGATTAAGAAATATGAACTAGTTATAGACATATATATATATAATATATAATATATATAATAATATAATATAATATATATATATAATATATTATATATATATATATATATACTATATATATAATATAAATATATATATATAAATATATATAATATAATATATATATATAAGTTTTAACACCTGATTTCTACAATGATACAAGTTGTCACGCTTCTATTCTAACTTTTAAAGGGTAAAAGCAAAAAAAAGGCTTTGTTCCTGTTCATAGGCGGGGCTATAGGCGCAGAGAATTAAATTTAATAAACGTAATCCGACATTTTAAAAAAATTGTTCGCCAGCGCCTTCGCGCTAGGCGCAAAGGCCCATAGGCGCATAGGCGCAAACTCGGTGGCGCAACGCCCAGTTGATTATATATATATATATAATATATATATATGTATATATATAAATATATAATAATACTATACTATATATACTATATATAATATATATATATATATAATATATATAATATATATATAATATATACTATATATATATATATATTTGAGTCAATTACAGGATCCACCACGGCTTCACAAAGATCGACCGATACTGAGCTGAAAATATTAACATCATGGTGGGTTCCTAGCATGTACATATTATTGAATGTCAGGAAATTTGAATGCTAAGTGAATATTCAGCCAAAAAAATAAAATAAAACATAAATAAAATTATATCCTTACATTATTAAACTAGTCCTGGGGTAGCTACATAACAAAACCTTTACTAAAATCCGCTTCTTGGAGGTACAAGAAAATAAAGTTACTATAAATTCTGCAATCAATATGATATGGGACAATCTTTTAGAAAGGTCTATGGACCACAAAGTAGGAAAAATGACGAACGGCGAATAGGTCCAGTTGGGGACAATCAAGAAAGCATGATGCATTGACAAGATTGGGCCGTATGTACACGGCAAAAATTTACAGATGGAGAAAGGGTCCCGTACTATAGTGACTGTGAGTGATATTGGTGTGGCAATTACAGGAGGCGTGCAGTATCACCTCGTGTAAGTTGCTTATCGTGGTGAGAAAGAAGACCCAACTCACCACAATGCTTCGGCTTATATTATTTTAAGTTCGGCCAGCTCTCTTGCCAGCTAAGATCGCAAACCTTGTCGGAAGAGCAGCAAGATTATAATCAGTTCTGATGGAGGCGACTTTTGTCGAAATGCAACCTGGAGGATACCTGAACAGCTCCGAACATGAAGGGGTGAGCCATTTTGCCTCTACTATCGCAATCTCGAATTGTGCCAGTTACCCCTACATGATAGGGGGTCCAACATTAAAGTGATTTGTTTCTTACGGGAGTGGAGCAGCCGAAAAAATTGTTGTACGGCGGATATCATTGTGTTTTTAGAATAAGGGGTTTTAAGCGCCTGGAGGGGGCTGAGCGAATCTGAATAAAGATAAACGACATATGAGTGATATTTGTTAAGGATTAGAATTCGAAAAAGGCAATCATATATAGCCATTAGTTCTGCCGTTCTAAAAAATTGAGCATCAGGGGATGTTATGGATGAGGTTATGCGGTCAGAGAAAATACGAGCAGATGCGCCCACACTGCTCTCCCCTATTTTAGTGCCGTCAGTAAACATTGGAAGTAAATTCACCGTGAACTCCGGAATGAAAGCAATGATGCCTTTAACACAACCCGGCAGCAGGATGGCAGATTAGGAGAGAGATGTCAGAGCCAGACAAATGGTGGAAGCAGGGAATAGCGCAAAAGGTGTTAACTCTTTCTCATAAGAGAAAGGAAAGCACCTTTTGCAAAAGAGATGTTAAGAAAATTTAGAGGATGTTATGAACTGTGTTTTGCAAATGGCCAGTAATTAGACTGAGGTATCTCCTGGATGATCGGTGTCAGCAGACGATATTGGGATTTGAAAACGAAGATACTTGTGCACATGATGTCATTCCCTTCGAAGAGAGAGTCGCATCACATTGGCTTCACTTCAAGGCTCACCCGGACGGTAGACGATCGAAGCTCCGGGGGAATAGTGATCGTCTCGTTTGGATGGGATCAATAGATTGCAGTAAGTAGGAAGCCTGACCATATACACACAGCATAGTCAAGTTTCGATCGGACCAGGGCAAATAAAAAGACGTAAAAGGGACTTGGATCAGCGCCCAAGATTTTGAGGCGAGATGACACAACGTATTACCGTCGCTGAGATAGAAATAACGATGTTATTGAATCAGAGAGCAAATAGTAATACACATAGAACACTGCCCTGCGGAACACCTTCAATCAGAGCAAAGTGGCGTGATAGAACAGAAGAGCACTGAACCTGGATGGATCTATTTGACAGAATTCATTTGATAAAAAGGAGCTCTCCTCGGAAACCGAGCAAGTGGAGTTTAAGAAGAACCCTAGTTCTCCACGTTGTGTCATAAGCTTTTCCAAGGTCAAAAAAAGACACAAAGAACTATCCCAACAGCTCTGAAGACTTCCCGGATGTCATGGTCCATTTTTAGCTAGGGATCCGCGGTAGAACGATATTTGCGGAAGCCGAACTAGAAGTTTCAAAAAATCTGGACTCTCCAGAACAGGGAAAAGGCACCTTGAAACCATTTTCTCCATTAATTTACAAGTATGGTAGGTAAGCGAAATTGGTCTTTGGTTTATAGCAAACTTCGAATCTTTCCCAGGTTTGGAAACAAGGATTTCAAAAGCTGTATTTCAGATAGATGGAAAAGAGAATTCGATTCAGATTCTGTTATACAGATCCAGAAAAAACGCTGATGCAGAAGGGTGAATATGACGGAGCATAATGTACGAAATCATGTTTGGGCCAAGAGCACCCTCTTTGCTATTCGCCAGTGCAGTTTGATACCCTTCAAGTTATAGGTTTGATCATCCCCTTTCGTTGTTGAAAAGTCTGGCGGTGCAGTGTTAATTTTCAATTTTTGAAAGGCTTCAAGATAGCGAAAAGAGCTCGAGTGGCTAACAACACTATAACCTAATGCATCTGCAACAGCTGCTGGAGCAGAGATCGTATTGGTTATATCAGGCCCGTAAAGGAGGAGTGTGGGTGAAGAATTGTTGGAGCGGCAAGATATTTTCTGTGCAACTTTTCACTGAAGAAAGGGGGTTGTAGAGTTGACGGTCGAAGTAGAAGTTCGAAAGTATTGTTTTACGTGTTTGGCGATTAATTCGACGAGATCTCGCCGCAACTTCTTTAAAGATAACCATGTTTGAGGTGGAGCGCCGGGGACTTTTGTGTTGCCTTTAGTTTTTTCCCCCGGTTAGCTTGTGCACACTCTTCGGACCACCAAGAGATTACCGAACTCCTACCTGCGAAAGATCGCGGGATGCAAGCTTCCGCTGTTGTGATGATAACTTGCTAGAAGAAGTTAAAGGCATTATCAACAGTCGGAAATAGCTTTTTGAAGAGAGTGTGAGTGAGATAGCTGTAGCCAGATGAAAATGAACTCACTCCGATCGATCATAACGCCAGCTGGAATTGGGTTTCAACATTGGGTTCGATGTTAAGTTTATTTAAGGCAATTAGGTAATGGTCACTGCCGTGTTAGTAATCAAAGCGGGATCAGGTAAAGCGGTCCATAAGAAAATGGGAGCAAAGGAAATATTTATACAGGAAGAAGCATGTGTGTATCTAAACGTTTATATGTAGTTAGTCCTGTGTTAAGGCATCCATGGGAAAAGGGGGGTTAGAAAATCAACAAGTATCTTAGACTTAGACGAGGTGACAGAGTCAGACCATAAGTGGTGACGAAGATTGAAGTCTCATAGTATAACAACTAGAGTGGGAAGCTGCTTAAAAGGTCGGCTAAGTCAGTCTTAGTAAACTCACTACTGGGAGTCAAATAGATCGATGGACAAATGGATACGTGCTGCCACTGCACGAAATCTAGTTCAACGAGGGACTGGAGAATAGGGAATAGACTTATGAATGAGAATTCTTGGGCCTCCTCTATCATTGTCACCTCTTTCTACAGAAGTTTGTGGCGATCTGTATTCTGACGTTTGGAAGAAGTCGCGATAACATAGTTGAAGCTCCTGTAAACATATGCACTTTGGTGTACATATGTTAATTAGTTGAACAAGTTCTTCAAAATTATAGTAGCCACAACAATTCCATTGAAGGAAGGTAGCCATGCTATGTTTTCGTGAATATTATGAGGATAGTTTTTTTTTAGACAATTGTCTCTATGTGGCTAGGGATAATATTGGAGGTGGATACAGATGAGGAAAAGCAGAGACGCGAATCCCGAAGAGGAGGAGCAATAAATCCTGGGGGTAAGGAATAGTCGTACAACAGATTTTTTGTTTGTGGGGGGGGGGGGAGAGTTTTCTGTTGTATTTGGTGGGGGGACTTCGTCATAAATGCGAAGTGAGTGAGTTCAACTAGGTCCTTGTTATTATGTGGACTTGGTTGATCGTTGGAAAAGCAACCAGGGTGCTTATGTTTGGGAATGGGAGCGATATAAGTATCAGCCAAGATAGCAGATTCAGAAAAGTATGGAGAATATGGGGCTGTTTCGATAGAAACGGTAGAGGAAGGTGTTTCCGGAGAAGTGTCATCTTTTTGAGATGGTGTTGGGGTTACGATATTGGGATCCGTTGGGTTACGAAATTCTGATGCTGGAGACTTTGTCAGTAAGTCATCAGGCGGATTATTTTGGGAGACTGTACGATCTGAGCTAAGATGGGAGATTTATAGGTCCCCTTTCATGCCGCCAACAGATCCAGAAAGCTTTGAACGTTTGCGGTGTTTGCGTTGAACGGTCTTCCATTCACCTCTCTCGGAAGCGCAGAAAGCCTTAGTAAGAGTGGGTCGTCACATCAAGCTCTATTTGGGAACTATAATCCTTTTCATCCGCTAAGGTATAGAATCCTTTAGGGAGTGCTGAGATAGGAAATTCGGAAGATGAATTATAGGGGGAATCAGAAGAGCTGGAATAATCCTGCAAGCTATCAGAGGATTGGTTGCTGGGTTATTCGACAGCTGTGGTTGCTTGGGTACAATCTATTTATGTCAATGCTTTTGTCTCAGTAATAGACTTATGGCGAGGTCTCTTCTTAAATAAAAAAAAGGATTATCTAGTACCAGCTCAATATGTACTCTTCTTCTTGAAGAAGAGAATTCTTTTACAAATAAATTATGACATTAATTCCAATATATTAATTAATCTTTTTACACCACTTTCTTAGATTTGTAATAAAAATTTCATTTTATAATAAAATATTTTATTATTCCTACAATTATAACAAAACTGACTAGAGTCTAGACTATACAAAAATATAACTAATCCAATTTCTTATTTTGCTTCTAAATCAATATAAAAATTTACAGCATTTATATATTTCTATAGAGGAATGTTTGCATGTTTTTTCCATGGATTGCTTAATTTTTTGCTGCTTAATCTGTCCAAATCTTGACAAATTCGTCGCCTGGTAGAGCGTGGCTCGATAATATCATCCACAAAACCTATTTATAGGAAACATATTGAGAAATATATAAATAAAAAGTAAAACATTTAGGTTTTATGACACACATCAGAATAATAAAAAAAATGTACATTATGTAACCTATATCATTATTCTAGTACGAAAACACATCATTAATATATATATTTATCTTTGAGGTTTTCTGGTGTGGCTTATAAGATTTATCCATTATATTATATCGTACATACGAGGCAAGACTTATTCGAAAACTTTATTTTCTATTATCCAGGTTTCATTGACTTACCTCTAACAGCTGCTGGGAAAGGATTACTGAACTTTCTTATATACTCTTGCTCGTAAGATGATACGTCTTTATTACCTCTATATAAAATAGATACTGCACCTTTAGCCCCCATTACAGCAACCTATTAAGAAGAAAAACAAAAACATTATTAACCCTATTGTAAATTCGGATCAATGATCAAATTTTCTTTATTTAAAAGATAATGTTGAATAAACAAGTCTACTCCATACTAATGGAAATAAGTGATGAATATTTTTAACATGATCATCTTAACAGATCCCGCACATTTATTTAATTTACATCATTAAAGAGTAATATCTAAAGAAATCAATATTAAAACTAATAAATAATTAGCACCTAAAAATATTAGCTTTTTATAAACAATTTAGATTAAGTATATACTGAAAAAAATTCTCGCACTTATTAGGGCTTACCAGTTCGATAAATTCAATTTTTATTATATATTTCAATCAAGTTGCATTATACAAAATGGTACAATTTGAATTATGGGGAAGGTTATACCCATGACAAGGGTAACTGCAAAACCTTGTATTAAAAAAAATATTAGTACCTACTTACCTCTGCAGTAGGCCAAGCATAATTAACATCTCCTCTTAAATGTTTGGAAGACATTACATCGTATGCACCACCATAGGCCTGAAATGAATAAAACAATAATGTGAATGTAACAATTATTAACAAATTTATATTAAATGTAATAAAATAATTTAGTATGTCAAAACTCAAAAATAGATTTATGATAAAACATTTTTACTATCGACACTACCAATGCCAAAGTAAGCATTTTCAAATACACAAACCCCAAGTTGATTCACATAAATGTACTTGAGCCATACCATACGACTAATAAAAACCAGTATCAAAGTGAAACACTGAAACTAATCTTACCTTTCTTGTAATAACTGTAACCTTGGGAACTGTGGCCTCTGCATAAGCGAAGAGAAGTTTGGCCCCGTGACGAATGATACCGCCGTACTCTTGAGCAGTTCCAGGAAGAAAACCAGGTACATCAACAAAAGTAATGATAGGAATATTGAAGGCATCACAAAAACGAACAAAACGAGCTCCTTTCACAGACATAATAATAATGGGTTGGGATGGATCAGTGTGGAGGCTTGGTGAATCCTTTACAAGAATAAACTGGGTATAACCGTTTGGTGAGAGGAATCTAACAAAAAGGAGGCTTTCAGGCTGAGACTAGTTGGATATCCAAGAATGTTTAAATTCTGAAATAGATCACTGGGAATGGTTGGTCAGAAGGATAGACTGACATCAGAGGACTTGCTGAGAAGGATGGGGAACTGTCCTGAGAATAGGCCAAGTGAAGGGCAACTGGAGGAGCAAATGGTGAGACAGGGAGGAAACCCGACACAGAATCACTGGGCAGATTGCATTAAAGCTGGCTCGACTGAGAACCTCTGGAAAAGCATCCTTCTAGTGAACAAGACAGGGTTAACCTTCAAGTTGGGCTGGCACTCTCATTTAACACTGGCTTCCAGCCAGAGACTGGCCTGAAACAAATGTAGGAAAGCTGCTGAGCGCAGCGGGAGAAGTAACGAACTCGGCACGGCCTTCATTGCTGACGGCACATGTTGATGGTGCCAGAACACCGCGCAGGAGGATTGCCGGAACTCAATGACGCTGGTGTAACGGACTGTAGACCTTTGAGCAACGGTTGCCGGTTTGATAGATCGGCTGGCGGAGGGCGCTCAAAGTCAGAACCGGTACCATTACCCCCACAGGCGAGAATTACTGATTCATTCACCGGCATGGACATTGCTATTCGGTTCAGCGAAAAAAAACAGAAAAATAGGGTGGAAGGGTATGGGATACAGCGATGTCCGGAAACACAGCTGAAGCTCCCACCCCTCCCTCCGTCTTTGAACCATCGGTGTAAACCGCGATAGAGTCGCTATGGACCTCCGCGTGAGATACAAAGGAATCCCTCAACAGCACCGGGTGTGCCTCCGACGTGTGCAAAGACTGGATCAAACTACAGAGAGGAGGCGGAGACCCACTGTGAACGGGTAGAGGTAAAATCAAATTGCATGAACGCTCGCTGAGGAAGGTCGAGGAAAGCAAGATGGAGTAACAACCCCAGCAAATGGCCAATAAGAAGGGTTGTGACGGACACGCTTTCTAATATAGGTGTCAAGGCCGACGAGGTAGGAACCTGAAGACGGATGAACAGGAAGCACATGAGCTGCTCCCTCCGCAGGGATAGGGGCATCACCCCGGCCTCCACCTCCAGGCTTTCCCTCGGAGAGGAACGAAATGCACCCGTGGCAATTCTCAGACCTTCAGTCTGAATGGGGTCAAGAAGGCGGAGGTAGGACTGGAAGGTCTGCCCATAAATGGCACAACCATAGTCAGTTTAGCCCCGCACCAGCATGATCAGCAAAGGTGGGTTTTTCTGTCCGCACCCCAGATCTTGGAGGTGAGGTGCCGTAAGAGATCAAGGGAACGGCGGCAATTGGCTTTGAGGAGAGTAATATGAGAGGTACGTGAGACACTCATCAAGCGGGAAACTGAAGAATCACCCGTTGACTCCACACAAATAGGGAAACCACAGAGACGTAACATTGGAGGCAATTGTAGGCGGCCCCCGACGAGGATTTTCCGGAAAAGCACGGCTGTAGTTTTCGACGAGGAGAATGTAAAGCCAGCGCAGAGCACCAGGAGAAACCCTATCGATGGCAACCACAAGTTGACGTTCCATACAAGGAAGTTTAGCTCCAAAGTGTAACGGGCAAGATCGTCAACATAGATGGAGCAGCGCACTGAAGGGTCGGGGATGGAATCGACAACACCATTGAAACCAATGGCGAAAAGCAACACGCTCAGTACACTGCCTGCGGTACCCTTCGTCCAGGACAAAACATCTCGACAGCGTGGCACCACAGCGGACCTGAAACGAACGGTCCGACATCAACAACTGAAGAGGGGAAGTTGCCCCCCCTAAGACCCGTCAAAAAGAGTGGAGGCTCCGCAAAACCCCAACCTCACGTGCTATCATACTGCCTTTTTCGAGGTCGAAGACTGGCCAAGGGACATTTTGTTGAAGCAAATGACTCACGAATGTCGTGATCAACCGAAGGAGAGGATTCTGGGTCGAGTGATGGCGAAAACCAAATTGGTAGTGGAAAATGCATGGAGTTGCTCAAACGTGTGAGAACAAGACGGAAGCCAC
This sequence comes from Trachelipus rathkii, assembly GCA_015478945.1. Taxonomy (NCBI): domain Eukaryota; kingdom Metazoa; phylum Arthropoda; class Malacostraca; order Isopoda; family Trachelipodidae; genus Trachelipus; species Trachelipus rathkii. The sequence goes on from JABUQX010030403.1 coordinate 11,816, forward strand.
CAATCTCCATGAACTTGCATGTATTGCAGGTCAATGAGAAATAGGGCGATGGTTATGGAAAGAAAACTGCGGATCCTTCCCAGGTTTGGGAATGGGGACAGTCATGCAGTAGACCAGACAGGAGGGCAATCCACCCATGTTATTGTATAACAGATAAATGAGTTTACGGATGTGGATGAGCATGTCAAGAAGCATCTGAAAGGAGATGCAAATCCAAGACCGGAAACGCTCATCCCATAAAGCAGGGCGTCTAGGAACTCGGCCCTGGTGAATAGCCGTTTGTATGGAAGGTCTGTTCCAGGCGGAACAGAAAAAAATCGAAAACTCCGCCCGCAAGCGACTGGGAACGAGGGGTTCAGGATAGCAGGGCCGCTGGGACAGGACACGAAGTGATAGCAACTCATCACGCCACAACCCGGGAGCAGAGATGATATCCAGAAGTTTGCGGGCCATAAGCGAGGATAATAGGCGGATCAGCATGGTGTTTTCGTGAAATTTTCGCACCTTTCTATGGACTGATGATACAGGCGTAGAAAAATTAACGGTGGTGCGAAAATGCTGTTTCCGCGTACGGCGATTAATACGCCGGGGGGACGCCGAAGCCTTAAACAGAATCAGGTGTTGGAAGGTGTGGAGTCTGTTTATACAGCTTAACAACTTACGCTTTCACGATTAGCCCGAGCACACTCCTGGTTCCACCAGGGGTTGTTGATTTCCGGGTCCCAGATGAACAGGGTATATGCTCCGTTGCCGCCTGAAGGATAACTTCCTGAAAGTAAGTGAAGGTATCCGCCGGCGACGGGAACACGTTAGTTGCAGGAAAGATGGAAAACTAAGTGGCCTGATGAAAGGAAGACCAGTCTGCCCTGTCATAGCGCCAGCCAGAATAAGGTGGTAGTTGCGGACTGGGGCTGAAGGATGGTATCATGATAGGGTGGTGGTCACTACCACAGAGGAAAGACGACCTTTCCCACCCAAAACGATCTAAAGACGAGATGGAACCCACACAGAGACGTCAACACAGGAAAAGTGCCTGTATCAAAACGTTCAAGGTGGGAAGGCCCGTGTTGAGAGACATCCCAAAAGAAAAATCCTGCAAAATACTCAACAACCCACCAGCATTGGGAGACGTAACAGATCCCAGTGAAAGAATAGCGGAGGTTAAAGTCACAGGACCAACATGGGCGGTGGGAGACACGTGAAAAAAATCGACAGAGTCTTTCTTGAGTATATTACAGCTGGGCACAAAGGTACACCGAAGCACAGCATGCTGTTTTGCGATCAAGATGGATACGAGCCGCCACGGCATACAGCGGAGTAGAGTGGAATGGGAGTAAATGGGACAGACTCGTGAGTAGGATCGCTGCCCCACCTCTGTCGCTGGTTCCACGATTCAGGGAAATAAAGGAGCTCCCTGTACCTTGAAGGTTGCAAAAGGTCACGTTCACGAAGTTGCAACTCCTGTAAACAAACAGCCAAGGGCTGATGATCGTCGTAATCTCTTCAGCTCTTCGTAATTAGCAAAGTATCCGCGGCAGTTCCATTGGATGAAGCGATGCCATAAACGGGAAATAATCAATGGTCAGGACGATCCGTGACGTAGTCACGATGTTTTGGGATGTGGCAGTCTTCTCAGAGGTTAAAGGCGGAAGGTCCGTGAGCCGGCGGACGACCCACCGACAGGAACCTCAAATCCCAGAGGGAGAGGGAGGAAGATCACGCAGCAGGAAGATGTGTGGACCTCCCTGTTTACAGAGGGGTTCCTGGGCACATCAGGAGGGCTCGCCAAAGAGGCGCGCCAAGTCACCCTCCATTTCAAACATCCCTCCCCTCAGACGCACCTGCCAGACTTCTTAGCAAGCCGGGAAGGGGGGCGCGTCTTGCCAGGAGAGACAGAGAGAGAATTGAGGGAAGATGGAAGAGGGATGACAAGGAGGAATGGTGTCGGCGGGGGAGTGAGATGAGACACATCGGATGACAAGTGTATTGCGTCAGCAGTGACAAAATCTCGGAAGCGGTCCGCGCTCGAGGAGAGCAGAAGGCTCCGTCGGCGGGACCGAAGTCAAGAGGTGTGGAGGAAGAGGCAGGAAGGGAAGACACCTCCATCCTCCTGCATCCACCAGCAGCCAACCCACCCTCAACACACATCGAAGCAGTGCCACGTCTACCCGAAGGAAGACTGCGAGCGGGCGAGGTGTCAATCGATACCTCCTCGGACCTTCCCTCGGGTGGGACAACAGTGTCAGCAAGTGACACCCCCACGGAAGAAGAGTAGTCCGAAGAGTCCATCGTGGCATCCGAAAAAATTTCAGAATCGCTTGAATAGTGCAGAAGCGAAGGGGGCTTAGGCGGAGTAAGTAGTAAATTATCAGAACGGGCAGGGGGCGGACCACTGGTCCGAGATCGGCCAAGCGGGTCGTCAGCGCGGCGAGCCCGTTTAGGCAGGACAGAGACAGGTCCCCCAGTACAAACGGGATCCTTCTGCTTCAAGAAGTCCGGGGCCCGATAAGCAAGCGAGTACGGATGTCTGTCCCGGGAAGATCCGCCCTTGGACGGACTCTCGCAACCGTTAAGAGGGACTTGGTGTTTCCCCGGCGAAACAGAAGCAAGGCGTTTCCGGGAGATGGTACAGGTAGGCTCAGGCAGGCACATGGACGGTACATCAAACCTCAGAAGCCCGGAACTTATCGCAAATCAGATATCCCTGGGAGCTGCATGGAGCTCTACAAGGAGAGGAGCATGAGAGAGAGGGTCGTGTGTGTCGGCGAAGAACGACGAATGGTCCGGCGGACCATTTGGGGAGAGTTGGGAGGACAATTGTCCAGAGTCACGAAGCCACCGAAACAAGGTGATCCGGGAACCGGCTTTGCGGAAGGCCGAACGGTCAGACGTGAGAAAGCGGAACTTCCGGAGACAACGCACGGGGGCAATGAGCAAAAGGAAGAGGCAACCGCAGATGGAGTGGACGCTGCCGCAACATAAGAAAGAGGAAAGATAAGCCAGCTTCTCCCTCGCCCGGCAGGTTCTAGACAGTCATATTTATGAATGGCCTCACTGCTCCAGGATTTCCTTCTCCAAGGCAGAAAAAGGGGCAGTGGACAGAGGAGGCCGGGTGTGGTCCCTTGCAGTTAGGACAACATGGAGGATCTCTGTCACAGTTCGGGTGGAGAGAACTGCCACATGTCGGACAGATGGTCTGGGGAGACCGACAATATTTCTGGGGTGACCAAATTTATAGCACTAGAAACATCTTCTCGGGAAGGGCATAAGTCGAACCGTGTGCATGAGTAAAAACAGGAACGGATGAGGAAAGAGCGCAGAGAAGGTAGAAATGACGGGAATCTTCCACAGATGGGATAGGGAAGCAAGTACGTTGCTCTGGGTACGAGAGGCAGCACGAACCAATTGAAGCATCGGAACAGAACTCCGGCGCATATATGGTACCCTTCGACGTGTTACGGACATCATCAGGTTTAGAAATGACGGGAATCTTCCCAGATAGGATAGGGAAGCAAGTACGTTGCTCTGGGTACGAGAGGCAGCACAAACAGGGGACCGTTCCTCATTGGCGTAGCCTGTGGCTCAGTGGTTTGAGAGCAGCTTCCAAAGCATCACTAAGGGATGAGCTGGCTCACATAAGTCAGTGGACGAGATGACGTTGAATGTAAATAAAAATAAAGCGGGTAGGAATCAAGACCCGGGACCCCTGAGGGGGGTCGGCGAAAGTGATCGTCGGCGTTGGTTTTATACTGACGTGTAGAAAGGAACCCCGCTGACGCAGGGGCTCCTGGAATGGCAAGCGTAAAGACGGAGAGACAAAGGGTACTCTGAGAGGCCACAAGAGCCTCACCTGGTCTAGACGGGGCCAGTCCCTGAAACGGGACCGGAATCGAGGAGCGATAGGGGTGGGTGGTGAAGTACCAACCATTTCATCAACAAGAGCGTCAAAGCTGCTGGTCGCAGGTCTGGGAATGGCCAGGGAGGGACGGGTTGGGGACCCGCCAGATGGTGATTGCTGCCTTTCTGGAAAACAGTAAACTTTTTAGATTTTCTTCCCATGAAAAATACACCTGCAAAACATGAGCACCGCAATAAAATAAAAAAACACAAATTCAATAACACAAATGATGAATAGAAACATAAATCCCGGCAGCGTAACCGCAGAAACCACGCCCACCACGAACCCAGAGCAAACACCTCCCCTTAGAAACCCACCCGGCTAGGGTGGGCCATGGAATGGCCTCGGGAAAGCCCCGGAACTTGGAAACAAATGGAACAGATGGAAAGAAATAAAGCCAAATGAAAAGAGAATCAAGGAAACTAAATCGAGATTATACTCTAAATTGCAGGACAGCCTCCTCACAGGTTAGGGCGAGGTTCGGGACCCCTACAATAAGCGGCCCGGAGAAGGCAAGAAACCGGTTTTTAACCTGTACCCTCACCCACGTAGGAAGGGAGGCAAGATGGGCCCATGACACACACAGAACAACAGCCCGATAGCCACCAGGAAGCAGAGGGGAATGGGGAGACTCCCAGAAGAGGAGAGACCAGGGATACGTAGGGTAGTAGGGTACAGAAAACGGAGGAGAAGGGACATAAACTGAGGAAGGAAAGGGTAAGGTGGTAATAATAATAAAATAAGGATAATAATGGAAACAAAGGAAGCAACAAAAAATAAAAATAAACCAATAAAATAATAATGGAAGAAAATGAAACAAAAGGAATAAAAATAAGAAAAAACAATAAATAAAAACAAAATAGAGATAAAAAGAACACCTCTTTTGCATCACGACCTAAAAGGGAAAAGAGATTCAATGGCTCAAAACAATCCCTGGCTCCACTTCCTGGTCTCGATCAGGAAAAAAAGGTATAGAGCCGACAAGGTGGGGTACGGTCTTTGGAGGGTATGGTGAAGCGTGTGTAAAATAAATTAGAAAAAGTGAATTTAATTTAGTGGTGATTTCTCTCTCTCTCTCTCTCTCTCTCTCTCTCTCTCTCTCTCTCTCTCTCCTCTCTCTCTCTCCTCTCTCTCTCTCTCTCTCTCTCTTCCTCTCACTCACTATATATATATATATATATATATATATATATATATATATATATATATATATATATATATATATATATATATCAGTTCTTCTCACCCCTAATACATCCCTAAGATTGTTTATCTAATGGATTGTATCTTGAATCTAAACCTCTTACCCCTGCCAAGTTTCACTACTATACCATTAACACCAGTAACACCATCCTCATGCAAAACCTAGAGCACTCAAAAAAATTGGTCATTTAATAATCACCAAAAGGATTTAGTGCACCAACCACCTTCTCCATTCTCAAGCACTCATTCCACTGTTATTCTCCACTGCCATTCCACTACTCCATTTCCATTGCAGCCCCCTCCCTCCACACACTACCATTATCAAACTTATCTACATTGGCTATCAAACTCCTCCCTTTTGCACTCCCTACTACATTCCCGCACTATCTCAATCTTGCCGCACCTCTCCTCTTAGACACAGGCGCCACAACAACTCTCTCCCTAACCCCAACGCTCCTCGTCTTTACCACTATCGTTCTCAACGCCTTCATTTCCGCAGCTTAGATTCTTTTTTCCTCCCTTTAATGTTCCATGTTTCTGATCCGTATGTCTATGTGAGTATTAGTATACCATCAAATATTATTTTTTTCACTTTTATATCCATTATCAGATCTTTCAAAATTGGATGCAACGCTTTCATTTTTCACTTCGGTATTTCTCCATTCTTTCCTCCACCTCCTGGACACACCTTCCCTTGCTCGTAAACACTTTACTTTTACCCGCTTGCATTACCTCTTCATTCCACCACTCACAATTGACATTCTTACTTCATACTTTAGAACATCCACATACTTATCTTGCACTCCTAACAAAGGCTTCCTTCATTTGCGTCCAGATTTCGACAGTTTCATCTTGTTCACATTCAACTGATTTATTTGCAAGTCCTCTCACATAATTTTCCTCATAACTTTGTTCACTTAAATTATTCTCCCTATTTCCTTCCTTATCTCTTACTTTCCTCTCCATCAATTACATAATCTTACATAAAACAACATAATGATCTGATACTCCCATGCAAAACCCCCTCACTGATTTAACATCCATCACATACTTCAACATCTTCTTCACTAACACAAAATCAATCATACTTTTCACTTCGATACCATCTATACATACGCCAACTCTAGTATACTTACAAATACTCTTGTTCTCTAAGGATGTATTACTTACACACACACTTCTCTCCTCACAAAAATCAATTACCTTCCTAAGATTCTCATTTTCCCAGATTATACCAGAAAATCACTCTCTCCTCAACATTAATCTCAAATGGACCACGTGTAACAACCAAACATACCTTAATCTTCTCAAACTTAAATCTAACCATTATAATTCTATTACTCACACAAACAAACAAACACAAAAATCCACCATAGATATGTACCCCAAGTCATTCATCAAAAATGCAATTCTTTTCCCCTCTAATTCAGTCACAGCAAGCAAATCAAATTTACCTTTTCTAAATACATTTATCACCTCTCTCCTCTTCTCGCCATTTATTTCACTAATATTCCATGTATCCAAACGATTCATACAATTTCGCCGATATATACAAGGTCGCTTACGGTGGTAACACACCTTCACCTCATACCCTTAAGTGAGAACCAGTCGCAGCCAAACAAATCCAATCTAGGGCTTCACAATACAGCGACGGACCCTCTTGTATCTCACGTCCATTTCACATAGTTCATTCCCTGGGACAGGCCCACACCCACGTTCCCTCACAAAACTACGCCATTTACTCTTATTTAATATTGTTACACTAAATATGTTCTACTTTTTCAATTTTAAATTTTACTTTAAAAATATTAAAATTGAAATCATAAAACATTGTCGAACCAAAAAATATTTCACTGACAACCATCTGTCTATCCAAATTAAATCAAAATTTACTTTGGTCAAATGATCATCACTGGACAGAATTTTTAAAATATTATTTCTTATATTTCGTTTAAAATGATCGAAATATTTTGGCAATCGGAAAAAGACAGTTTTGGTTAGAAATCAAAAGCGCTCTGTATAAATTTTATGAGAAAAGAGAAATGAAAAGAATGATATAAATTCCACGTAAAGACTTTAAGCAGAAAAAAATGAGAAATAAACCTATTATTCATCTTAGTATTTCGTTTTAAAATCTCCAAACCTTAAACTGTTTTTGTCACTGATCATTGTTTATGGTCTAGAAGTGAGAGACCATTTAAAGATCATGTCTATCAGTCCCAAAAGTGCCTAGGAAAAACTAACTATGGGATTCTAAAGATATTTGGAATGACTCTACCAGATAAAACCTGATACAGGAAATCAAAAGAAAAAATCCACCATAATAACCCTTAATAATTTTTCCACTCCCAAATTCAACAGAGCATAAAAAATTAAAATATATGGAAAACAAGATACACAGCTCACCGGCAGCTGATTTGGGCTGATTTCCCACAACACCGACCGTTCTTCCATTCATTCTTGCTAATCCTATGACAATATTTTTGGCATAATTTGGCATGATTTCGAAGAAGTCTCCTTCATCTACAACCCCTTCAATTACGTCATTCATGTTATAAGCTGCGGTTGTTTCCATAGGAACCACTGTGTCTAATCCTGACACATCTCTATCCCTATAAAAAAAGGAATCACAAGTTATACTTTTTATATCAAGGTATAAATGTTAATATGTGCTTAATAAGTTCAAAAACCTACAGAATAAATAGAATAAATACTAATCCTGACACATCTCTATCAGACTATCACTATAAAAAAAAAAAAGGAATCACAAGTTCTACGTTTTATATCAAGGTATAAATGTTAATATGTGCTTAATAAATTCAAAAACCTACAGAATAAATAGAATAAATATACGTGACTAAAACAATTAACCTGAGTCAGAGAGCAATCAAAAGCAAATAGAACCAATTTTACAATGCTGATAAAATCTATTTTTCATATCACTATTACAACAAGAACTCCAGTCATTTGATTTCAAACACTGACATTTCATAAAACGTAAATCAAACATTTAAAAAGATAAGTGAAACGAATAAGTTTAAATCTCACCAAGGATCATCACACACCCTAATGGGACTTGGATCCCTATTACTTTGCGGCAAGTATCCCATAAATGTCCTAAGACTCAAAAGTGCATCAACATCGTTCTTGAAGGCTTTGTGGGCAACACCTGATATCGATGTGTGAGTTCTTGCCCCTCCTAGTTCCTCCTGTGTTACATCTTCGTTAGTGACTGCCTTAACAACATCTGGTCCCGTGATAAAAAGATATGAAGTGTCTTCCACCATGAAGGTAAAGTCGGTCAAAGCCGGAGAATACACTGCGCCTCCTGCGCAGGGTCCCATAATCATTGAAATCTGTCGATAGTATAGTAATGTGATACATAATCACTACGACAAACTTTTTACCCTAAAGAAAGTACAAAAAAATTTGCATAAAGCTTTCACTAATAATAATAATAATAATAATAATAATAATAATAATAATAATAATAATAATAATAATAATAATAATAATAATAATAATAATAATAATAATAATAATAATAATAAGCAAAACTATTTACAAATTTAAAATAATTATAAAAAATAAGTTGAAATGATCTTATGGGGTACTGAATAATCCCTAGAAGCAAATGATATACATCATCATCATCGTCACCACCACCCACCTTCTCTCCCCAAGACTGGGGGTAAGGTACGTAGCATGCACTGGAAGCAGAAAAGTAGTAGAAGAATATGGTAGAAGTCGAGAAGAAAGCCCAGCCTTACCACCCCCTTTCTACCTTTTAGTGAGAACTCGTCGCAATCAGAAAACCCATCCTAGAGCTTCACGGGACCGCGATGGACGCTCACTATGGCATCTCGTCAATGTAGGGTTCGTCCCTTGGCACAAAACCCCGCCATTCATTCCTATTATGCACATTTCTTCTCGCCTCTGTCAAACTCTCATTTCTCTCCTCCAAGCATTCCTTTACTGACTCAATCCGCTCACTATGGCATCTCGTCAATGTAGGGTTCGTCCCTTGGCACAAAACCCCGCCATTCATTCCTATTATGCACATTTCTTCTCGCCTCTGTCAAACTCTCATTTCTCTCCTCCAGGCATTCCTTTACTGACTCAATCCACTTTTTCTCAGCTCTCCCAGCCGGTCGATTCCCAGCATACTCACCACTATACATCCGCATAACCAACCGACTATTATCCATCCTTTCCACATGACCAAAACTCTCTTCCATTTATTCTCATTACCTCTCTCTGGGTATGGAATCAAGTTTCCTGCATTTATCAATTTCTCATTTCCATCCTTTTCACCATCTCTCTACCAATTCTCTCCACTCCTTCCATTCCACCACAAAGCAAATCATCCGCATCTAATAGGTATCCTACCCTCTCTCCCATTCTTCATCCATTCTAATACCATCACCTGCTTCCCCACCTCTAATTCTTTCATACTCCATCCATATACAGATTGAATAACCAACAGGGAGACATAACACATCCCTGCCTCCTCCGCTATTATTATTAAACAGAGTCACAGACAATCATTTTTCACTATCGTCATACATACTTTTGATTCCATTCCATCCCTCTCTCTCTCCCTCTCTCTCTCTCTCTCCTGCTCTCTCTCCTCTCTCTCCTCTCTCCTCTCTCTACACTGCTCTCTCCCCTCTCCTGCTCATATACTCTCTCTTCACTCATATATATATATATATATATATATATATATATATATATATGTTAAAATATATATATATATATATATATATATATTCCTTTCTTGATATTCTATTCCCACTCTATGTATCACATGATCAAAATATTTCCCAAATATCTTTTACATCCATTAGCAGTCATTTTAATTCTTGCCCCCAGGAAAATAAAACTCAAGACTGCTACGCGGAGGATTGAACCAGCGTCCTCTCGTATGAGAGTCGATGAGTCAACCTCCTACGCCATAACTTCAATTTTGTTGAATAAGTTTATGTTAAACATCAATTATAATTGATGTTTAACATAAACTTATTCAACACAACAGAATAATCTAATTTATTACATAACAACCTTGAACATAAAGCTGAAAAGAGCCGGATCAATACAAATAAAAACAATTACAATAAAGGTTAAAAAATGTGACAGCGTAAATTACTGGTTTAAAAACTAAAAATCTTTGAAATAACTTTTGAAAGAGTAAATACATGGTAATAAATTTATTAAAGTGAACTTTATTTACCTGTGGAATAACTCCAGAACTCAACACATTTCTCTGAAAAATATCTGCATAACCGGCAAGAGATTCTACCCCCTCCTGAATTCTGGCACCACCAGAGTCATTGAGACCAATAACAGGAGCTCCAACCAACATTGCTTGATCCATAATCTTCATTAAAAGGGATTTTATTACTTGAAAATTGATCAAAAGGAATGAATCATTACAAATTATAGTTTAGAGTTTAACTATAAATAATGATGGGAATTTACCTTACATATCTTCTTTGCATGAACTGATGAGAGAGATCCTCCAAACACTGTAAAATCTTGACTGAAAATAAAGGCTGTTCGTCCATGTATCAAACCCTGACCCGTCACGACAGAGTCCCCTGGAATCTGAAAGGTATAGAAAGTGATTAACAAATAATCAGTTAACAAAAGAAGAAAATAAAAACAGAACTGGCTAGGTATGTTTATGAACATTAAAAGTTAAAATTAATTTATTATTATTAAAGATATTTATATAACATTTCTTCAAAGAATATGTTCTTGAGCCTCGACAGATTTCATATTAACATTTAAGACCTTATGTATGTTACCCATACCAGTCGTAAATACTTATCAAACGCTTGATTGACATAAATTTACTAGTTAAAAAAGATGTTTATCTTCTCACGGAAATCTGCCTTTTAAACATATAAAAAAATAAAATTTTAACATCAGTCTGGCAAAATTTCCAAATTTTTCTGATCAGTACAAACTTAGGAGTAGACCTTTAAAAAATAATACATACAAATTGTTTTATAAAGGGTCAAATCATAATTTCTGAACGTAAATTGGGTCAATGATATTTAAAAATTCATCAAAGCAGTCTCAAAAATGTTATATAAAAAGATAATTAACTATTATCAATGCTTGATTGAACGTTTTGGGACATGAATTGAAACCCCGCAATGTTTGGAAGGTAGCATCTAAAGAACACAAGATGCAAATTGGAAAATGTAAACATAATCTTCTTGACAAATTGGTTCCACCTAAAAAAATAATAATAATAGACGTCGAAGCTTATAAGACAGTTAGAAGTGAACTCAATAAATTAATACAGAGCTCTAAGAGACAAACTGAAAATAAATCTGGCAAGAAACTGTATAAAGATCTGAAGATATTTTTTAGCTTTTAACAAGTTCAGCAATAAAAGTGAAAAAAATGGGCCAATTAGAACTGATAATAAAATGGTTTAATTCCAATTCAGATTCAGTTAATATTTTTAATACATAATTTACTTTATTACTGCTTTTAAGAGTTGGTGATAATTTAGTTTCATAGCTCTAGAGAAAAGGTTTTAGAGAGCTTTGTAATATTTCCAATTAAGATACTGCTTATCACAATGCCTGCAATAAATCTGCTGGATATAATGACATATATAGCAGAATTCTAAGGGAATAAAGTAGTAATAGTAGTAGAAGTAGTAGTAGTAGTAGTAGTGGTGGTGGTAGTAGTTGTAGTAGTAGTGCAAAACCTTTACACTTAATACGTAATAGATTTGCTGCTATGAAGTCCCTAAGAACTATAAAATATGCAAAACTATGATATGCCCATATACAAAAAGGTAGCAATGGCTATTTTGGAAATTATAAACCAGTTAGTTTAATATCATAAGTAATAGAAAAAGTTTTGAGAAGTTCTGAAAATAAGAACAGAGGAACATTTAACAAAAAATCAAAATAATAAATTGTAACTCTCAAAATGGATTTAAGGGCAGATCGTGCAAGACAAACCTTTTAGAATTCGTGATAAATATTACTAATCGTGTTGACAAAGTTAGGATAGAATGTTGAAGGTACTTATTTAGATTTTAGTAAACCATAATTTGATGTTTCCCATGATAGGTTGATGCTCAAGTTATCTCAATATATCACAGTTTAATACGATAATAAAAATGGTTGATTACCAGAAGACAAAAGTAGTACTAAAAAATCATAAAAACAACTTGACAGCAGTAAAAAATGGTGAACCTCATAGTTCTAATCTACATACTCCTGATCTATATTAACGAATCGAAAGGATATCAAATTTAAATTTTGCAAGATTCTTAATGATACTAAATTGCTCACTTCTGCTGGAAAATTTTGGCTTTGTAATTTGTATAAAGGTTAGACAAGACTGAGATAAACTTCTTCGTTGAGCTGTAAAGTGACAAACGGATTTCAATAGCAAAAAAGTGTATAGTTCTTCACACTGGTAACTCAAATAAGAATTTGAATCATGGTAAGAATGGGAATACATGAAGGCTAAAGTCTGCTTACAAAGAAAAGGGTTTGGGTGTAGTTATTAGTAGTAATTTGAAAATGTTGAAGCAATATTTTGAAGCTGGAAACAGTTAAAATTTTAGAAGGTATAAACTGCAATGTGGCTAGTAGGAGCAAGGAGATGAGTGCTCTAAAATTGTTATATAACAAATAAAAAGCTATAATAGATTAATCTTATAATCCACAAACTTAAAAATTAAAAATAAAGTGTTAAAAATATACAAATTTATTTTTATATAAAAAATATATATATATATATATATATATATATATATATATATATATATATATATATATATATATATATATATATATATATATATATATATATATATATATATATATATATATATATATATGTATATATATGCTCTTTCTTTCTTTCATATATATGCTCTCTTTCTATATATATATATAAATATATATATATATATATATATATATATATATATATATATATATATATATTATACAGTTCAATTTTACTGATAATTACAGAAATAAAAAAAAATTATCCCAATAATAATAATAATAATAATAATAATAATAATAATAATAATAATAATAATAATAATAATAATAATAATAATAATAATAATAATAATAGGATTCAACTTGTATCCTTTTGCAATCATAAAAGATACTAAAACACTTTTGACTAAATCAGGAGTAGTCGTACAGCTATGGAGATTTTAAACAAGGAGAAAAATTTAGTCTTAGTCACTTCAATTTTTATATTTCAAATTTCAACCATTTCCCACCACTTTGTGCTGCTAATTCTTTGATGTAAGAATCTTCAAACAAATGAGCAAGAAATGATTCTGTCTGCTTTAAGTACTTAAATAGTATAGCATTTAATTATTGTTCTTTTTTCTTTCTTGGGAATTAACAACAAATTATCCCTAGCTTCGTCTTACTCAGACGTAAAAATGAGTACATCACCTCCTTGAATAGGGATCTGCCCGTACTGAAGTAGAATACTAGCAATAAAAAAGAAATTTAAATAAAAAAGAAAATAATAATAATAATAATAATAATAATAATAATAATAATAATAATAATAATAATAATAATAATAATAATAATAATACCTTTTGATTTTCCATGCCAAAATCTGAGCATGTATGCTCTGAAAACATGTCATATTCAATGAAACTATTTCTGTCGCAAAGAACTTTTATTCGCTCTCTAGCAGTTAATTTTCCCTGTAAGAAAAGAATATAAATGATCAAGAAATTCAAAGAATTTATTATAAGTAAAATTCTTAAAAAATTAAATTCAATCATTTAATACCAAAATGGATAAATGATTACATAATATAATAAGGGTATTCTAATCCCTACATTTTATGTTTCGCATTTGTTAAAATTTTTTGTAAAAATTGCTTTTTCTATTACTATTATTCTAATTAGTTTAAAATTTTTATACGCTTTTCAACTTCATAATAATAATAATAATAATAATAATAATAATAATAATAATAATAATAATAATAATAATAATAATAATAAATACCTTTTTATGCTGAGCATCAATTCTTTTCTGACCACCACCTTGCTGAGCGATTTCCCTTTTCTTCTCAATATTCTCTTTAACTTCTACAGTTTGTTGAAATGAAGAATGTCTTAAAACACAAAAGCGAAAAAGTTGCTTACAACCAATGGGGAGTCGAGCTTTAGTTCCAAGTAATAAAGACATTATGGCTGAGTTTACTTTTTTAAAAAGAAATTTCTATAAAAATTTAATATATATATATATATACAGTATATATATATATATATATATATATATATATATATATATATATATATATATATATATATATATATATATATATATATATATATATATATAAAAATATTATATGTATAAATATATGCTATGTATATGTTTATATATATATATATAATAATATATAATAATAAGGGAATACAACAAATCAAAAATTTTAGTCTATAAAAATATTGGATTATGGTCACTTCACTTCACTTCACTTTTCATTTCTATACCATATCTAATTAGGTTTTAATTAGGAACTAAGTGTAAAAATTGTGAAGCTTTAAAAATGTTATAACTTGTTCTTTACATATATATATACGGTATATATATTATATAATAATAAACTGATATTTGATATTTTTATATATTGCTATACCGGTATATTTTATTTTTTGATCCGGGGTGGGGCCTTCGGCCCCCCCTCTATCATCCCCCACATCTCCTGTTAACGCGCATGCCCCTCTTGCTTCGCTCGAGGGTCTGCAGTAGTTTTTTTTTTTTAAATAAAAATACTCCCAAAAATTATACTCCTGCAGATTGCATATATTTAAATACTGTAGCTATATATAATTTACAGGATTAGCATTAAATACCAAACTGGAGTAAGGTAGTTTAAATTGATAAGTAGTCATTATACAAAAAATTACATCCTGCATTATCTTTATCCTTTAATAAAAACATAAAAAAACAGATAGGGAAGTACATAAAGACAATTAAAAATTAATTATAAATATAATAATCTAGAAACTCCTGCCTCATAGGGTAAACTTGAAAATACATACTATACTTCAAACATAAGAATTTTCTTCTATAACACAAGGTATCAGGTTTAGAAACTGAAAATATAAAGACAATAAAAAGCCATATAGCCAAACAAGACCATGGATGGGAGACCTGGAGGCACAGTAAGAAAATTAAGAAGGCATGCCAACTTGATATAAGAAAGCATTAACTATAACAAAGTTAGCTATAGTTTTTTTCCTTTTGTTATAGACTTTGTGTATACTATGTAAATTATTGACAAGCCCTAGGGTACTTTGTCGATTTGCATGAGTGTGATTGGTTCTTTTAGGATGACTTGGACAGTATCTAAAGGCCCATGTGGCTTCTTACTATCTCTATATTTCTAATGTTCTAAGACTGTCCTACTCAAATTAAAGGCTACTTAGTTTCTGCTTCCAAATAATCAACTCTACTACACTCAAGAACTCCAAATGTTATTCTTATTCTTGGAACCGAATTCTATAAAAAAGTAAGGCCTCAAATTTTGTTAGGAAATTACTATCAAAACTGCAGTGATCAATTCTAGATCAAAGGAATGACACATAAATAGTAATAAGTCTGTTATCTGCACCCTAAAAGTTATTTCCAAGATATTTCAATATTTTTTTTTGGACCTTTTGATCTAAAGTAAATTTTTAATTTTAACTTATTATAAATGAAAAAAATATAAAAAGCAATTTAAAAATTATAGGGAAATTATATTTTTAAGTTATAATTCAAAAAAATAATAACCTACTCTTGTAGGTCTTCTTCACACTGCGGAGGAAAATTTTACAGACTTTATTGATACGCTCGCTTTCAGTCTTAAAGTTAAACTTCTTTTGGTAGGATGCGCTTCATTTTTCTAGAAAATGCAGTTTTTTTTAAATGAAAATTATATATTATTTACGTATTTACAAATAAAAGTATTAATACTAAATAAAAAAAAATCTCATTAAATTAAGTGTAAGAAAAAATTGTTTAATTTTAAGTTATTTTAAGTTGCTAATTATAAATTGTTAAGAATAGTACAGGATATCTCTATGGAATATAAATAGATTTTCTAGTTTAGCCATTTGTTATTTTATTTTTTGTTTTATATATATAATATATATATATATATATATATATATATATATATATATATATATATATATATATATATATATATATATATATATATATATATATATATATTATTTGTGAAGGTATTACACAGTTAGGGATTAGGGGGCTCAGCCGATGGAGAATAGAGGGTGGGACATTTTTTCCATACCACATGGGGGGGAGGGGCAGAGGAACCCTGCCACACCCAAATACCAAAGAGGCGGGGGTTCTGGGAGACCCTCCTGGAGTTTACCCTTGGGGGTATTCTTTAGTTAAATAAATATATATACCGGTATATATATATATATATATATATATATATATATATATATATATATATATATATATATATATATATATATATATATATATATATATATATATATATATAAATTAACGAAATTAACAAATCCCTATACTAGAAAGTCTATTTATGGTCCATAGAGATACCCTGTACTATTTTTTGGGGGGTAACGAGTACCGTATAAAAGGTCTCTAAATAGCCTTTCTCCTTTTTTTTATATATAAGATATTGAATGCGAGAATTCCATGTTAAGCCTTGATTAAAATAAAATAACCCAAGAAATTTCGACTAATGTATTATAGTTTATATTCTAACATAAAGAGCTAAAGGTTGAAAAATGTGTCCACATGACGTTTGGTAAAAATCACAGAACTTTATTTATTTATTTATATATGGTCGTGGTATGGCCTTAACATCGGCACCACTTAGCAAATATTTTTGGTTTAAAAAAAAAAATTGTATTTAAATAATAAAATTAATATAAAAGATTAAAATATAAGTGAATGAATATATAGAAAATAATATACATACTTTAAAATAAACATACAAATAAAACTTCCATAAATTTTATGTGCCCTGATCCCGAACCAACGATGGCAAAGCCTGACCACTCCTCGACATTTTCCTTTTTGTAGATTTCGAGAAACAGAGATCGATTCTTATTGCAGTGGAAGCGTGTGCTGTCCCTCCAGGTAGGCAAAACACTGCCCTTCAGGCCATCAAGACCACTTTGGTTCAAACTTCAAGCCAAGCCAATCACCAACTGAGAGAGCTCGTGATGTTCTCCCAAATTAAAAATCACTATCAATCTCTCATCACTTCTACGCCACTTCCTTTAAATAATTAATTAAAAACTTTGATAGTGCTTGAAAGTTACAAATTTTCATAATATGAGCTACCAGTCATAGTATATAAATATATATATTTTTTAATTATATTTATACCAAACTACCAAAAGGCAAACTCTGTTTATACTATGTACCAGTTTAACAAATTGTCCCAACGTCCGCGTTATAAAATACAGAAAACATAAGCTGAGGTATAATACCAAATTTGGCAATGTGTTAAGTAAGACCGTTTTCGTTTTTGTCATTTGTGCTTACGCTCGATAAGAAATGCTTACCCAGTCTTAACACGAATTCCGTGCATAATATACCGCGATTTCGTACTAGGTTTACTTTGCTTACAAACAAATGGAATCAGCTGTTGTGATGGAGCACGTGGATTTGGAATAAACAGAAATAAAAACAAAAAAAATGGTTATATATTACAAATAATTGATCAACTATTGCGATGGAGTCTATCGATTTGGAAGAAATTAGATTTAAAGCTGATCAATTCAAACGGGCCTACCACGCCGCCATTTTGTTTGTTTAAATTTTTGCGTAAGCACGTCCTAAATTCGGCAAGCACGGGAAATAGCAACCTTACAGAATTAAGGAAATTCCTTACGTTTGCGAGCATTTCTTACGATTTTGCACCAAGTTTGACAAAAACGAACGCAAGCTCGAGCATTTCTTACGTTTCGTAAGCACAAATGCAAATACGAAAATTAACGGCTTAATCATTCATTTTGAAGCTAGTTATTTACAAAAAATGTATTAGCTTTAGGCCGATTTTGACTAGCAGAAACATCAAAGGGCTTGTTCTCAAAGTTTCGGTAGCGCCAGATCAGTCGTTCTTCTTACTTTCAACACGTTTTTTGACTATTTTCTTAATAGGTCAATCGTCTCAGACTTTGCGAATGCATTAAACTTCAGCCAAGCGCATAGATTACCTAGCTAATAGTTCGCGATTACATTTTCGAATTTTTTAGTTTGTGTCATGTTAAACATAACCCATTTTTTTACCTGAAAAGGGAGGCTGATATATCTTTTTCTACACACTCGAAACAACATCACTTTCAGGCTTCAGGTATCTTTTTTACTTTGTGATACCCCCTTTGTATATGCAAAGGTTTGGATTTGTTCTTGAACAAATTTTCAAAAAACTTTATTAAAATTTTTAAAAATTTTTTTATTGAGTATACAAAGAAATTATCTAAGTATAAAAAGATGCATCTTGCCCGATTATACAAGCCCTGAAAATTTGATGTTGATCGGGAATGGAAAGAAAAATATGTCAATTTTTCACTTTTCAAATTTAAAAAAATGGATTAAATTGCCAACAACGCTGAGCACAAACTAAAAAAATTCGAAAATGTAATCAGTGACTATTGTAGGTAATGGACTAATCTATGCATATTTCAAGTTTTAAAGTCATTCCTAATAATTAAAAACATGATATGAAAATAGTCAAAACATGGATTATGAAAATTTTGAAAATTAAGAAAGAATGACTACAGCCAGAAAACACCAGAAAACAACGTTTTAGAGGGCAAAAAGAAAGCTACATTTTGGTGTTTATATAGTCAAAATCGGCTGAAAATTCCGAATTTTATGTCCATTTTTAGGTGGGGCTGAAAACGGGGACCAGCCCCAGCCAAATATTGGATGATGCCCTTAATCATTCATTTTGAAGCTAGTTATTTACAAAAAATGTTAGTTGGCTTTGGCTACAGCGACATTGTAGGAATATTTCTTAACTAAGTCAAAATTTAAGATCATAAACTGTGTCGTGTCGGATTCAGTGTTTTTAGGGTAGTCCTTTTTTGATTTTTCAAGGTTATATACATAGACGTAACTACAAGGGCATGCCACCCCACCCCCTCCAGAAATTTCTAAAATTCACAACAGGCTTACTGAAATTCTCAGATAAAGGGGCCGTGCCCCCCCACCCAGAAAAATTCCATAATAAACTCCAATGGTCATATGTGTTTTGAAGTTCATATGACATCGAACTATGCTATTACCCAATTAAAGAACATCGAAAGTTTCAACAATTCAAAAAAAATTTGCTGATTTACGATTTGATCTCAAGTCATCCTTTAAAATTAAATTCAAATAGTAAGCAGCGTAATGCACGAAAAATGTAAACGGGCCTGTGTCAATATTGGATTCTCAATTAAACATCCACACGTATAGACTACACTCGTGATGGATGCATGTCTAGCTTATAAATATTATCAATGACATGTTTTTGAAGTCCATTGGCAGAATGATAATGTACTTTAGTACAGTGCCCAATGGTTCGCTTTTCTCTTTTGTGTTCATATACACACTCCTCTTCCAGACAACAACTTGCAGACATTACCTTATATCCCTATGTGTGAGGAGAAAGAATTGCCCACAGCGTAAGTTCTGCGTGTGGTAGGAGGCGACTATAGGGAGGTGGTAGTTGGGTTTGCTGCCCACTACCACTTATCTCTTGCTAGGTATGCTATTGTAGGCCTCGGACATGGCCGTGATAGCCATAAACGACCATATACCTTTCGGCGAAATTGTATGAATCGTTTGGGTAAGTGGAATGTCAGAGGAATAAATGACTAAGAAAAGAGAGAGGTGATGGATGTATTTAGGGTAAATTTGATTTGCTCGCTGTGACTGAAACAAAGATAAAAGTAAACGATGAGGATGAGTGGTGTGGTGTGAAATGTGTGTGTGCTGTAGTGGAAAGGAATGAGAGATGGAGAGAAGGAGTTGCGATTTGATGTGTGACACGTGGCACAGAGCTATGGTGAATTTTGTATGTATGAGTACTAGAATTTAAGTTTGAAAAGGTGAGGGTATGTGTGGTTGTAACATATTGTCCATCTGAGGGTGGTATTGAGGAGTGTGCGACTTTCTGGGAAAATCTGAATCATGTTTTAGATGAGGTGAGTAGGAACTTTAGATTGATTATGTAGGGCGATCTAAATGGTCAGATAGGTGATCAGAAAAGGGATGGTATAACAGATTAACAGGTAAATTTGGAATGACGGGAGAAAATGAGAATGGTGGGAGGGTAATTGATTTCTGTGAGGAAAGAGGTATATGTGCAATAATACTTTCGTCAAACACAAGAGTATTCATAAGTATATAGAGTTGGTGTAAGTCGAGATGGCATGGAAGTAAAAATTATGATTGATTTTGTGTTGGTGAAAAAGCTGTTGAAGTATGTGATGGATCTTAAATCAGTGAGGGGGTGTTGGGAATGGGGCAATCGAATCATTATGTTGATTTATGTAAGTCTCCTTGGTTATTTAATTTGTATATGGATGAGTTATGAAAGAATTAGAAGTGGGAGTGAGTGGCAGTGTTATAATGATGAAGAATGGAAGAGAGTGGAGGGTGCCCTGCTTATTGTATGCGGATGATTTGGTTTTGTGTGGTGAATCTGAGGAGAGTTTGAGAGGATTGGTAGAGGGGTTGGGCAGAGTATGTAAAAGGAAGTGTTTGAATGTAAGCGAAGATAAGAGTAAGGTTATGGTAGTGTGAGGAAATCAGCGATGTGAAGTTATGTTAGATGGTGAGCAACTGGAACATGTATCCGAGTTTAAATATTTATGATATATGTTAGATGAAAAGGAAACGGGTGATGCAGAATGTAGTAGGAAAGTTGGGAATGGTAGGAAGGTGGCTGGTGCAATTAAATCGTTGGTGGATGTGAAGGGACTAAGTCTTGAGTGAGCTAGGGTTTTGCATCAGGGTATATTGCTACCTGTGTTAATGTATAGTAGTGAAACTATGGTCTGGAATGAGAGGTATAGATCTAAGGTACAAAGTGTTCAGATGGACAATCTTAGGTGCGTGTTAGGTGTGGGAAGAATTGATAAAACGAGGAATTAACACATTAGGAAGTTGTGTGGTATGAATAGACGAGAGTACATTGATATGGTTTGGTCATATGGAAAGGATGGATGATAGGCAGTTGGTTAAGCAAATATATAATGGTGTGAGTGATTAGAATCGACCGGATGGGAGACCGAAGAAAAAGTGGATCGAATTAGTAAAGGAAAGGAATGCGAGTTTGGCAGAGGCAAGAAAGGTGCATAACAGGAGTGAATGGTGGGGTTTTATGAGGGGGCATGGTTGTTGGTTTTGCCAGAGGATGAATCCCACATTGACAATATATCACAGTAAAGGTCTGTCCCAGTTTCGTGAAGCCTCAGTTTGTATTTTTCTGATCAAGACGAGTTCTGTTCCGGTGTAAGCTACGCACCTCACGTTCAATCTGGGGATAGGAAGATAATAAAAATGATAATATATATATATATATATATATAACTATTGATATATATATATATATGTTAGATATATAAGAACTATTATTATTATATTGTTATATTACAAAATTATATTTATTATTATTATTATTATATATATTATTATTATTTTTATATATTATTATTATTATATATAAATATATTATATATATATATTATATATATAAATACATATCTATATTTATGGAACGTTATATTATTATTATAAAAGAAGATATATATATATATACATATATATATATTCTTTTTTTATAAATATTATTATATTATATATATATTATATATATATATATATATATATATATAATAATAATAATAATAATAATAATAATAATAATAATAATAATAATAATAATAATAATAATAATAATAATAATAATAATAATAATAATAATAATGAAAACTTTGTAATTAGTTGATAGCCAGTTAAAGGGCAAGGTTGAAGTAGTTTCGGTATCGCACATTTCATAGACATACCAATTTTTCAAAACTCACTATACGAGCTTTATAACCCGGCGTAACAATATATGTTTGTGAAGCTGGCCTTTTTGAATGGTGGCATATATATCGCAACGGACTGGAAGCTGCACCACAAAAAATTATTAAACTATATTTTTAGATGAGACCTTTAAAAATAATAAAACACTCCTTGTATTATTTAATAATTTTTTTTATCACTTACATAAATTTTGCATATTCTTTTTTATTTCACGGTTTCATTTATTTTTAATACGAATACGTTCCTCATCCCCAAATAGCTTAAGTTCACTTTACGTAATTAATATTAGGGTGCCTGGGTTGTTCATAAAATATAAATATGCAATTTTTGAAACTTGTTTGGGTACAAAGTAAAAAAAAAATTGATTTATTATAGTCTAATCAGCTTTGCTATAACTGAAGGAATAATAAAATATTTTATTATAAAATGAAATCTTTATTACAATGTAACAAATTGGTGTAAAAAGGATTATAAATATTTTGGAATTAATTTCGTGTATAGGAATTTGCTTCTTCAAGGAGAAGAGGAAATCTTCAACTTGCATCGGATGATCCATTCATCCTTAGAAACATTTAAAAACCATCGCCAATATCACTATAAACAATTACAGAAAACATCGACCCAATACTGCCACACAGCAAAATCTGATTCCTCCATTTCTTGGAAAGAAGTGAAGGAATAATATTTTAGCATTCTTTAAAAAAAAAAATTATATACAAAATAATGCATTTATTTCCCATAAGCTGCTTTCTTTATGTAACAATTAGCATCCTGCTAAAAACAACAACAGTATTATACAAATGCTTTCATCATTGAATAGAAGAAACTGCAAATTTGGCAGCTTCTTCCAAGTTGGCAGCAGACTGAATAGGAAGTCCTGATTCGGAAAGAATCCTCTTCGCCTCTTCAACATTTGTACCTGAAAAAGAACAATAAAACTATATTTTTTATCCCACTTTCAATCTTTTATAAACCATTAATAAAAACATTTACACTCAACAGTCCCAAAATGCCCGACTCGACAATTCAAGGTAACATTTTAAAAGAGTGTAATCTTAAGATATACTGGAAATATTTTGTTCTTTTTTGATTACCAGAATAAGAAAATGATATATGCCATTGCAATAACAATTTTAAAAAAGTAAATGTTTACATTAGTTTCTAAAAAAAATTAAATAAATAATATTAAAAGGGTAAATCAAGAAGAAATCCAGATGTTAGCGGGTTTGCGACCTGCTGGTGAAGTCGCCGTAGGCCGGGAGGGGGCGCAGGAAAGGGGAGAACCCCTCTCCTACGTCGTATTACTCCTATTTCCATACAATGGCGGAAAAATATTCCTCTGCAGGCAGATAAAATACAATAGCAAAGAAAAAAAGAAATCTTACCTTCCAATCTTACAACGAGAGGAACTGATAACTCAATATTTCTAGAGGCGTTGACAATTCCATTGGCTATTGTGGCGCAGTTTACGATACCTCCAAACACATTCACTAATATACCTTTGACGTTTGGGTCTGTCAATAAAATAAATATATATATTGTCCAGTTAAGTTATATATACATATATAAGAAACTAGGGTTGGAAAAAGAAATGGTTTTCAAAATAAAAAACATTTGGTTCTTTTTAAAAACAAAAATAAAAATGGTTTTTTGTGTTTTTTGGGTTTTTTTATGCTATTTTGATGGTTTTAATGTGGTTTTTATTGGTTTTAATAGATTTTAAAGGCAAAGGTCACGACTGGAAATTGAGGGAGAAGCTATAAAAATATTTTAAAATTTTATGAATTTTTTAGTTAGAAAAATAAAATTTTTTTTCTCATTTCAAACAGGTATACAAATTATTATTTTTTTTGAGTTTTAAAATAAATAATTAAAGTAAAATAAGCTCCATTTTAATATTATAAACTATAATTAATAGACAGGTTATACTTTATTATTTTAACAAAAAAAAAAATGAAAAAAAAAAACGACATTAAGAAAGTTTATTACAAATTAAGACTTAAGATATACAATGATTCGTTATTTACATTTTTGAATACCTAGGAATTATATATATAATATATATATATTATATTAATATTATATATATATATATATTATATTATATATATATCTATATATAATATATATTTATATTATATATATATCATTTATATATTAATTATATATATATATATATTATATATATAACTTATAATATCATTATATATATATATTATTATATATATATATATATATATTATATATATATATTATATTACTATATTATAGAGAGAGAGAGAGGGAGAGAGAGAGGAGAGATGAGAGAGGAGAGAGAGAGAGAGAGAGAGAGAGAGAGAGAGGAATAGAGAGAGGAGATTAATAATTAAGATAGAAAATGAATTATCCATTAAGAATTTTATATCCAATTTAGGATTTTACAATATTTAATAAAGCTTACAATACAAAAGTCAAAAGTTGAAAAATAAACTTTTCAACATAGGTTGCTGAGTGCCTCATAACTTCTATGCTAAATGATTCTTCATTAATTTTTTTGAGAGATCTGTAACCCAAGTGAGGAGTCCATGCGAACAAGAGATACATACCAACGTCACATAAAGGAATTATGCCATATTAATTTTATTATAAATTCAACTGCTTTTGAATACTCTCTTTGGAATACTCGTGTCATGATTATCTGGTTAAATATATGAAATAAGTGAAGATTCGTTATCACTGCATGATGATCAACATACTTTTTACACTTTTGCTATAAATCATTGTATGTTTGATGGTGGAATTACGCTGTTTTTTATACATAATTCCATATTTTTTTACCAATAAACATCCCATTCATTAGTATTAAGGATCATTGCATTCTCAGTTGGTAGAGAGATTTGGCAAATTTAAATATTACATTTAATAAAATCTTTTGAAATGTAGATCAAAGAATAAAATTTTTAAATAAAAAGAGACGTTGTGGTTCTTTGTTCTGATTTTAAAATTTATATTGTATAAAAAATAAATTTGCTATCTTGTATTAAGATCCTATTATACATTTATATATAATATATATGTGATATAATTTATATTATATATATATAATCTTAATCTATATTATTATTTTATACTACTCACGGGTCAGATGTATCATTCTCCACAAATAATAATTAAATAAGAAGAAAATTTTTTTACTCGCGACAGGATTACTCTTCGATTGAAAAAATGAGAAAACCATATCAACATGATGAAGAAAAATTTACTTAACTTGAATTTATAATTACTGGAGAAAATTTATTGACTCCTAATTCTTTATTACATTGCTTTTTTATAAGAATAAACAAGGTTAAACCAATAGAAAAAGAGGTTTAAAAACAAACCTACTTATTATATATATATATATATTATATATATTATATATATATATATATATGTATATATATATAATATATATATATATATATATATATATATATACTATATATATATATATATATATATATATATATTATATATATAATTTTTTTTTTTTTTTTTTTTTTTTTTTTTTTTTTTTTTTTTTTTTTCAGTTTTCACCACCGCTCACCAAAACCCTATTAAAGGAGGGGGTGTATATAAAAAACATCACAAACACTAAACTGCAAATTACGGCAGGAGCACAGACATGGCGTTGTAAAGTGAGGGAGATTATTGAGTTAGGAAACAAGTTACGAAGAAGAGAATTACACAGGCAGAGGTGGCAGGAAAGAAGTAGCCCAACCCGAAGGAGGAACTATTATGGAGTTGTGCATTATAGTAAAGAAGACTCATGTTCCGCGGACACCCCAGCAAATTTGTTGCTACGAGGGCGTCTTAAAGGTGGTGGAAGTGCAGTGGGAAACGTTGATTCGACCAGTGACACGTTTTTTTTTTTTTTTTTTAAAGTTAGAAAGAAAGTCAACCTATTCAAGGAGAGGGTGTTAAAATAAACAAAACTTAACTAAAACATTGATTTATGCCCAATGATGAGGCACAGACGCGGGGCTTAAAGTGAGGAGATTAAATGCAGTAAGGAACTACAGAAGATGGAAGAGAATTAAAAGAATAGAGTGGCCCAGGAAGAGGAGGACGCAGCGATAAGTTCCACTGGATTGACTATTAAACAACATATCATGTGACGAACCACCAAGAGCTAATTTGTGCTACAGTGCGTCCTTAAAGGTGGTGGCGCGAAGTGAAAGTTTCTCAGAAGAACTTGCTACCGGTGACGTATACGAAAGAGATAAAGCAAACATTCCGGCGACGATATAGGGTCAAGTGAAACTAAGAAGAAAGAAAGTTATAAGTCTTTTGATTTGGATCGACACTACCAACGACTGTGAAACTGAGACAACAAATATGAGAGCAGTACTACCCAACAAGGCGATGAGGCCCTTGGTTATAATGAGTAACTGATGAAGAGGAAAAAAAAAGTAACCTCCGACGTATAAAAAGAAATAACAGCTTCTTTAGAGCGCTTAGAACGTTGTATGTGAGGTTTAAACCCAAAACCATTTTTTTGTTTATTTAAGGGCCAAAGGATGGTTTTAATAATTGTCCAACCAGGAGAACAGAGAGAACCGTAAGAAAGAGATTTGGAAAGATTAGAAGTGTCTTAGAGAGGGGAGATTTCTGTAGAAGTTGAGTTTTGTAAAGGAATTGATTCAACATAGGTTAGTGACCGAACAACACCAGGAAATTCTAATCTATAGCGGTAGAATAGATCGGGAAAGATTAGAGAGAGGCCCAATTACTAGAACGTTAATGAAGGATGAGAATTGAATGAGTTGAAGAATGAGGGTGAGTGATGGATAAGAGGATAGAGTTGATATGAAGGTGAGAAAGATATTAATGAAAAGTCGAATTAAAGTAAGGAGATAGCCAGAACACTGAGGTAACAATATTACCAGAAAGGAAGAAGAAGTGCCACATAACCAAAAGACCGATATTGAACCGATTTGCAATAAAAATAGACATAAGTAGGGAAAAGAGAAGGAGGGAACACAAAGGAGGGGAGTGGAGAGAGTGACTGCGTCATATCCGTAAAATGCTTTGGATATGTCAGGCGCCACCAAGTCTCCCCGTAGTTACTAAGGGCGAAACCAAAATGGCTTAATATAGGAAAGTATCAAGTAACCATAGACCTCGACGCCGAAGCCCGTATGGCGATGGAAAGAGAGAATGAATCCCCAGTGGTTAAGAAGTGAAGTTAAGAAGGTTTTCAATAGATTAGATAGAACCACCAGGTGAAGAGCTGTGGGCGATTTAGAAGATTAGACCGCCTTCTTTTGTCGGAATAGGTTGGACATTGTGAGTGCTTCAAACACTGAGGGATAGTGCTTGTTTGGACCCATTAGAGAATATATGTTGAACACAGAGGGAGGGCGCTCGGAAGAATACTCAAACACTCGGGAGGAATGAAATCACACCGGTCAACGCATTCTACTTATAAGATCTCAGGAGCCATGCACGCCAGATCAAAGTAATCACAGAAGAAGACATAGGAAAGCTGAGAGGAGAAGGTGAGAGAAGGAGGAATGCAGAGATAATCCAAGGGTTGGATTAGAAGGAAATATAGGAAGGCGATGAGATTGGCTTTTTAGATTTTGAGAGTTAGAAAGGCATCCATGATAGAATAAGAGGAAGGAAAGGCAGATTTACAGAAGTTGTTTGAGATGTTTTGGGAATTGACAGTTAATAGATTTATCAGTAGGAGAAAAGAGGTTAGCCCGCAAACTTCGTTTTATACAGCCCGCTTTGCCTCGTAGAAGAAGTATCCTGCAACGATTTCTACTGAATGAAAATTAGGAGAGTGAAGGAGAAGAGGAATTTTATCCACCGATAAAGCGCTGTCTGCTGCTGATGGCACAGAGAACAGGCACGATCGAACAATGGATTATGGGAGAGCAGATTTAGTCGAAGAGGAATGAACCTGCTCATCCCGCGATTACAGCTCCCACTTAGTGGCAGAAGCCGAGCGTCATCAGAGTCAAAGAGTCCCGATTCAATTATAGTAAGGTAGAAGATGACGCAAGCCGCCAATCCCCCGATCAAAGTGCAGAAAAACGCAAGGAGGATGGGCTGTGGAAGAGAAGTTAAGTTAAGGATATAAGGTTTGGTCAGATTTAACATAGCAGCGAAGTATGTAATTTAGAGAGAAGGACTTAGTGTCGAAACATCGTCAAGTGTGTTCAAGAATTGGTTAGGAGTCCGGAATGTGTGTAGGTCTTTGATTAGTTGCTCCGATCGTTAAGAATGTCGAATGATTCGGCCTCCTCCACTCCCTGATCGGACCCCATCCATTATGTGTTGTGTACATTGAAATCCCCATAATGGGGAACCTCAGTATTTGGATGACAAGATATAACAGCTCGATGTGAGAGGTTAGTAAGATATTTCAAGTAGAAGGTGAAAATTGTTCTGTTAGGAGAAAGTAGCAGAAGCACAAAGATTATTGTAGTAGAAGGAAGAAAGATTTTGAGACTAGAGCACGAAGTTAGGGAGATTCAGATTCATGAGACGTGTTATCCAAGGAGTAAGTAATGTTTAGCATAAGGCACCACTCCACCCTTTCAGGACGGGAAATTAATGAAATAAGTTATAGTTGGAAACATTAAACAATATTAGAGGATGAATTCTTAGCCATTGAGTCTCAGACAAAAAGGTTAGGGGTAGAATTAGAGAGGTGGTATTCCACAGAGGCATAAGTTAGAATTTTAAGCCGGGATGTGGGTAAAGTTAATGTAGAGCCCGGCCCCTCGCAAACTCGTGTTCAACATATAAACTTCTCTTCATAGCAAACATTCGAGCAAAGAAGAAACAAGAACAAAAGAAAAAGAAGTTCTTAGAGAGTGGATATAAGAAAAATTTAACAACCAGATATATACTAATTACAAATTTAAGTGAAAATTAAATAAACACATGCTACTGTACATTAAAAAATAAAATTTAACTAATAATTTACTTACACTCGTAAAAATAAAAATAATAAAACCCAAAATAAAAAATAAAATAAATTAAAAACTAAGACTATATTTAAAACGCCGAACGCAGAATCTCGCCGAAACGAATAAATGATGAATTACTAGATAAAATAATCTTTTTGCATTAATGATGATAAAATACACATACACTTTACTTACACAGCACAAATAGATAATAAGCGATAAAGGAAATAAAATTAAATCTTCACAGGAGCATTTTAAAAACACTCAAACTTCACAAGATTAAAACAATCTTGCGGTAACGGTAATATAGTAAGGATAAAGCAAACATCGCGCGCAAAGATAGAGGTCAAGTTGAACAAGAAAGAAACCTGTTCATTCCTATGCCTTTGACTCGACTATCCAAAAGCGGGGTGAAACTGCGCCCCCCCAGATATGAGAGCAGTAACCCAAATACAGGGCGGATGAGGCCCTTGTTAACTCGAGTAACTGTGAAGAGGAAAAAAAGTCTCGCAGTCTAAACAGAATCCACAGTTTTTTTGAAGCCACCTTGGCTGTGATGTGAGGTTTTCCAGACATTTTTTGTTTATGTTAAGGCCAGGATGTTTATATTGTCAACGGAGGACGAGAGAACCGGCGAAAGAGATAGGAAAGTTGAGAAGGTGCCTTAGAGAGGGAGATTGAAGAAGTTGAGTTTTTTAAAGAATTGAATTTCACAGCGAGAATATCAGCGAGAATAAAATCGGATAGCGAGAATGATCGGAAAAAGTAAGACAGAGCAATTCTAGAAGTAAACGAAGGGAGCAGAATTGAAAGATGTAGATTGAAGGGAATGAAGGGTAGTAGTCATCGTGCATAGTAGTGAATAGAGTTAGATGTGCAGGTGAGAAATCATTAAAGAAAAAGCAGGATAAGTAGGAATAAAAAGGGAGGAACATATTGAAGAAAAGGAAGAAGAAGTAAGCCACATCACACTGGGATATTGAGCGATTTGGAAAGAACTAGACATAAGTAAGCAAAGGAAGGAGAAACACAAAGAAGGGGAGCTTGGAGAGCAGTGACGAATGTGCTATACCGGTCAAATGCTTTTGATATGTAAGCGCCACCACAAGTCTCTCCGTAGTTCTAAGGGCGGAAAAACATAAATCGGTTATAATAGGAAGTATATCACCAGAGAGCTCGAACGCGAAAGCCGTATTGGGATCGAAGAAGAGAATGAGATTCCAGATGGTCTAAGAGTTGAAGAGTTAAGAATGGTTTCAAAGATCTTAGATAGATACAAAGGTAGAGCTATAGGGCGATAGTCTTAGATAGGATCAGGAGCTGGCTTCCTTTTCGAAATAGTGGTGGACATGTGCGTGCTCCACACTGAGGGAAGTGTTAGTATTAGAGACATAGAGAATATAAGTGAAACGAGGGCAGGCCCAAGCTCGGAAGCACACTCCTCAAAACTGGGGAGGAATGCATCCGGCCACCGCCTTCTGAAAGTTTCATACATCGCTCAGGAGCCATGCAGCCCGATCAAATGTAATCAGGCAATGACATAGGACACCCACCTGAGAGGAGAAGTGGAGGAGGAGGATGCCAGAATCGTCCAGGTTGAGTTAGAGGAAAAATTAGGAGGCCGAAGAGAATTGGCCTTTTCAGTTGGAGTAGCAGAACCATCAGATCGAATAAGGAGGAGGAAAGGCAGATTTACAGAATTGTTAGAGATGTTTTTTGCAAGAGGGGCAGAAAGATTTATAGTATGAGAACCAAAGCGAGGTTAGCGTCTTTCGTTTTGATGAAACCCCTTTGGGGCTCGTCGAAGGAGTATCCCTTGCAACGATTTCAGCTGAATGAAATTATATATTATATAAATAATAATTATATATATTATATATATATTATATATATATATATATATATTATTATATATATATAAATATATTATATATATACATATATTATATATATATAATATTATATATATACTATATTATATATATATTATTATATATATGTATATTATATATATTTTATTATATATTATATATATATATATATATATATATATATATATTATATATTATATATATTATAATTATCTATATATTATATATATATATATATATATATATATAGAGAATTAGTCGAGAATATACGACTCGGCCACGCACCATGTCGACCTTTCCTAGATTATTTGCGAAGCCGGAGCAACAAGCGTAGCGGAGAGGTGTGAAGACTTTAGTTGTAGTCGGGATTTGGGAGTCTGAGTGCTGTTTGTGAACGGGTGAGTGGGGTGAGGTAGGGCTGGAGTTTGAGCTGGTGTTGGTGTATGTGCAGGAGCGGGGAGGGAGAGGTGGAGGTGGAAGAGGGAGAGGATCAGGTAAAGGCAGAGAATGAGCAGTAGGATGGGGAAGGCGGAGGAGGAGGAGGCGAAGGAGGCGGGGGAGAAGGAGGGGAAGAGAAGAGGAGGAGAAATAGGGGTGTTAAAAGAAGAACGAAGGAGGAGTAAGTGACGAAAGGACAGAATCAGGATCGATGTAACTGGAAGTGGATAGCCTCAGGAAAGAGCTTCAGAGCGGTCAAGGAGACAACTTCTGTGCGAGTGGGACGCTGTATCATCGTAAGGAATTTCCTCCTAAACCACGGGAAAAGAACCATCGTACTTAGGATGGAGGGCGGTGTGATGTGAGTCATGACGAACGAAAACATGAGTGTATGAAGAGAGATCTTTAGGAATATAAGCATGCACTTTGGTGGACGAGAGGGGGTTGGTCTCCACGAAACAGCACTGCGTCTCAAGCGAGTTAGATAGGAGAGCGGTCTGCAGTAGAGGGGGGAATACTGAGAAAAAGAAATCCCAGAAAATGAAAGGAGAACCATACACTTATTCAGCAACCGAACAATGTAAGTCCTCTTTCAGCGGAGCGGATACCAAGCATAACGAAGGAAGGGCATTCGTCACATTTTCGGGGTTGCTGAGCCAGAAGGGAAAGATTTAACTGACGTGTGAGAAAACGTTCAATGATACATTGCTTATAAGATTGAGCTATGTGGTAAATGGATCTTTGAACGAAAGAGGATCATCAAATCTCTCCATAAGAATGGATCGAAAGGTCGTGTGTTGATCCGTAGATAACGAAAGAGGAACGCAAAAGAGAAACCAGTGAGATAAGTAAAGCTTAGCAATGGATTTGGTTGGCGACGGAGAGAAGGAATAGCTCCGGCCAGCGAGTGAATCGGTCAATACACGTAAGGATATACCTTCTTCACACGCAAGGGGGAAGAGAGACGCTATGTCAATATGTACCGCTCAACAGAGCACAGGTGGTAAGAAAGTGACTAAAGAGCCTGGTGTGAAGCTGCACTTAGAGCGTTGACAGGAAAGACAAGTGCGACTCACAGTCTATGTCGGCATTCATATAGGCAACAAAACGGGAAGACCAGTTTGTGAGACTGCTTCAAAGCTGTGAGAAAGGGAATGCAAATTGAGGAAAACAGCCTTATGATGACGCAGGAACAAGAGGTCGAGGAGAGTCCTGGGACACGTAGAAGAACAGAAGTCTTCTCTATCCAGGAAGTTGAGCAGCTCCAGCTGGAATAGAAGGAGTCTTGTGAGTGAGGGATCTCACAGCTGGTAAGTCACATGGCATAAGTTCAATGTCGGCAAGGCTGAATCGGTACGATTTCAATGCGGGAGAGAGCGTCAGCTGTGAATTGTCGACACCAGAAATTATCTAACGTCAGTAGTGAACTGTGAGACATATTCAAGTGACGAGTTTCTCTAGGAGAGTGGCGCTCATGCTGAAGATCAATAGCGAAAGTGAGGGCTTGTGGTCGTGTAGAATGTGGAGCCTATACCGAGTTTCACAGGTTGTAACTTGCGAAGAAAAGAAAAGCGAGAGAGATACCCACGTCGTGTAAGAGACTGTTGGAGGACTCACCGACCGCAAAATCCGAAGCGTCCACCTGAATTCTCGTTGGTGCGAGTCCTGTGGGTGGACCAGAAGTGTTGCTGAAGAGAAAGCTTCGCTGGAGGTTTCAAACGCGGACTTTGCTTCGTCAGTCAATCACTTTCGTACTGCTGCGGTTTGGGGTATGTAGGCGGTAAGAGGACATGGAGAATATCTGCCCCTGAATTTCAAGGAATCGGTGGTAAAAATTAAGCATCCAAGAACATGACGCATTGTTTCTGATTTTGAGAGAAGACATGCGAAGGCGTCCAACAACGCTCTGCTAGATGGACAAATATCCTAGCGGAGACCGTGTGACTAGGAAGTGAGAGAAGACGCACCCAAAACACTTTTGCAAGTTAAGACGTATTCACACTCTGTTAATCTTGCAAAAACAGCAACGCAGTAGTGTTGTTCGTGTTCGGCAGGAAAGGTTTAAGACGAGGGTGCCGTCTAGATAGAAAGGCGAAGGGAGTCCTTGAGAAACGCTATTATGACCGTTGAGAATGATGGCAGCGTTCCTTCAGCCCGTAGGATCTTTGGATACTCGATAAGAGACAGACGGTTGATCACTCAAGTCTTTGGGATATCCTTCGTCAGCCCACTTGTTCGGTGATAAAGCCCTCTTCCAAGTGACTTGCTGAAGATGGAATTTGCCGGTAGGTGGGAAGTAACGCCC
>JABUQX010030404.1:0-10000 GCA_015478945.1 Trachelipus rathkii
AAGAGAGATCTCGCTTCGCCATACTTTCTTCCTCCGGTTTAGTCACTCATAATACCTTTTCGACACAAATATTTGCTATCATCCCCTCAGATGTTCCCCTTCCCACCAGTTCTATATACTTCCCACTCCCAATCAAGCCCAAGACCACAACCCTCACGTCATCATGTCCTGCCTGCCTATCAAATCTTGGTCACCCCCTCCAGACGACAATAATCAAATCTTAAAACTTTCATTTTCGCCATTAGCCTCTAATATTACATTCTTTAGAGCCTATTAGTTTTAAGTGTCCAAGCACATCGTGATCCCACTCATGTTAATAATGAAGACCAACAACACAACCAACCACATCAAAAGTTGGGTATATATTAATTTTGACTTTTCTCCGGGTATACGATATACGATCCTGAAGATAAAAGAGAACGTACGCATAATGTCCCATATAAAACTTCCAATTCTATGGTTCAACTCCTGGAACATATCATTTCTTACTCCACTATACACTACTGGATATTTCAAACTTGTCCGTCTGTTTCAGTACTTCTTCCTCAAATTCTATATTCAACTTCCTCCTGCTCCCTATTCACCATCATAACCTCCGTCATCCTCTTATTGATTTTCAATCCCTTCTCCAATATAGCACCTCGTTCCATACCACTATAAACTCTGCAGAGCCTCTCTTGACTGCGAGATCAACGCCAGATCATCCAGCAGAAGTCAGCATAGCAATCGCAATCTTTACTATACACCAACTACCACATAGTCACACTACAGTAAATGAAAAAAATTGGGGAAAACAGTCCAAACTCCACTGTAGATACATACTTGTCTCTAGTGTTATTTAGATATGCACACAAACCAAGGTTTTACCTCTTGCATACGAATGTCCCAATCACTACCGCGCTTATTTTAGTCACAATCTTCAATCAAGACTATTTACACACACCCCATACTCCCTTTTCCCCAGGATCCTCCACAAGATGACTCGCATCGACACAGCCGGTCGCGAACCGCCTATTTCCTAATCGACCTAATGCCAATCTGTTTCCTCGGTAAATTCCATGTTTAGCATTGGTTCGTTTTGCTATCTATATGGTCATCTTACAGTTGCTAAAAAATCAAATTAATTGTCGATCTTTCAGGCGAAACCATTGCCTGTACATTCATAACATAGTTGTTGTGTGGTTGTTGGTTTGTTGTTCTTTCGGCCGACCTTTTTCATCGCAGCCTAGTTTTATTTTCGAGCTGTTGTCCGCATGTTCGTCTCGCGTCGTACACCTTTGCAATATGTGGCATCAGGGCAAATTCCCCTCTAATTTTTACAGTAGGTTTTATCACCTTTCTTGTATACAGGACATACTAATGCAGATTTTTTATTAAAACCAAAAACCCTCCCGTGTTTTTTTAGTGTTTCCATCATATATATAAATATATATATAATTATATATATATATATACTTACATATATATAATAACTACATAAATATATATAATATATATATATATAATATATATATATATATATATATATATATATATAAAATGTTTTATTATATAGGGCGCACAACTTACAATTATTTTCTTCTTAGGGGTACGCAATCAAAAAAGTTTGATGGATCATGAAGCACTTTGACCATTCGAAGTTGAAGGTTGTGGCCCAGCGTCCATTGAAGTTTCAGGGGCATTTTTCTCTGGTATCTGAAAGAGAAAGGTTTTATAAATAACTCTGTATAGAAGTGGAGGCAGAAAACACGTTTTGGCAACGATATATCAAATACTTACGTAATCGTGTCGAATCAAAATTTTAGATGGTGTAGTCTTATTAGAGCCAGAAGTTCCTTCAGTGTCTTTGCACTCCGTTATTTTCTTAGAAGTCACGGCGGCGCTTGAGGATGTAGATGATGTAGAGGATTTCGAAGCAGTCTAAAAACAAAATGCTTGGTAAATTCCACTGATCACAAGTAATGAAATGAATAAAAACGTTTGAACACTTTCTATACAATACTTACATAAAACGAGGTTTTGGGAATTACAGGCTTTCGAGGGGACTTTCTTGGGGTGGTAGTACGCGACCGAACTTTTGAAGGGTTGTGCGCAGACTGAGACTGATTCAGATCTTCATCATCTTCATATAGTTTTGAAATATTCTAGAAATAAACAAGAACTCCTATACATGATAGAAAATAAAAAAAACATTTATTCTGAATATAACTATAAGTATAAAAATAGGAAATCAAAAAAATTTTTTTAAAAAAATTAGTTCCCTTTTAGGTGCCATTTCAAATACAATTGATTCAATTTCCTCAAAACTAGTGTGCGAATTTTTATAAAAAATTTAAATTCGACAATAAATAACAATTTATAATAAATTATAACTAATTCGCAAAAAAATTTTCAAATTTAATGAAATAATTTTCAAAAATATATCAATCAAAAATCTGAAATAAAAAGAAAAATAAAAAAATTCAAAAAATTCATAAAAAAAATAATTTAATGTTTTAACTATTACGAATATTTTTTCAATACTGGTAATGCACAAACAAACCCGCTTTGTTGGGGTCCTTGGGTCATATATATTTATGCCGATTTTTTATAAAGGCCACGCGCACTTACCGGTGTAGGCAAAATTTGCTCACTAAACCAAAGTATACATTCCTAGTGATCAACTTCGTGGTTCCCACTTCTCAGATAATGTGTGTACATTA
Source organism: Trachelipus rathkii (assembly GCA_015478945.1). NCBI lineage: Eukaryota > Metazoa > Arthropoda > Malacostraca > Isopoda > Trachelipodidae > Trachelipus > Trachelipus rathkii. The sequence goes on from JABUQX010030404.1 coordinate 2,703, forward strand.
AAATGTCTCTGAGGAATACACTATAATTGAAACAATTGAAATAAAAAATAACTTTGAAAATATTCACAAACAAAAAAAACACCAAAAAAGTGTGGTCCGATTGCCCACAGCGAACTACCGGCGCGAGGGTTCCAAAAAGGTTAATCAAACTACAAGCAGACAAATTCGTCGAAGCGTGAATTTAAATCCTAATACCATTCGTACAGATCTCTCTCCCACAAGATAAAGGTAGAATCTTTCTAGGTATTGGAGAAACAAAAACACTCTAAAACACTAATGATTGTAAACGTCTTACATCGCAAAAAAATAAGATTTTATTTTCTCGCAAATTTTTACAAATTCTCCAAATTTGTAAAAAAAAAAAAAAATATAAAAATAAAACCGAGTTTTCATATATAATTGAGCCTTAAAAGATTCGTAATAACTAAATTTCAAGTTTCGTGAGCATCTCAAATTGAAAAGGCCAAAACAAAAAAAAGAAAAAAAAAAAATAAAATTGAGATGAAAAGGGATAGTCATTGAAATTTTTCTATATTTTTCTGAGAAATAATTAAACGGTGCGAGCGCACCATACAAACAACGAAACCCCACCAACCCAACACAGCAACTATCCACAACAAACAACACCCAACCCACAGCACGCCGACAATGTGCTTCCAACATTTATTAAAATATAATTACTAGTATAACTTCATAAAAACTCTTCATCGATCTTAACATCCATATAATAACTTCTCTTTGCAAATGGCTTCGAAACAATTTATAATAACCCCATGAACCAGTTATATTATCAGCTTTCTAAAAAGTAAACAGGAATCAACCATTATATAAGTGCAACATACTCAGGAAACTTTTTACCACAAAACTAATTACAAGATACAACTGAGAGAAGAAATTGAGTCATGAATCATATCTTATTACCATGTTTAACATAAGTTTTGTCAAATTGCAGCCTTCACACCACAATCATGGAGGACGGATAACATTATCAAAATGGATTTTATATTCAATATTGCAGTTGTCCTCATTCATCATTTTGTAAGAAATCCGAACAATTCAAAATAATACCCTCTTTCATCTTTCAATCTTCAAATTCTTCGAGTCCAAAATCTTTTTGAATTCTTCGGATTCTTCAAGAATGATGATTTTCGCAAAATTTTGAATTTTTATTATTAATTTTCCTTTTTATGATTTGTTTCAATTTTAACTGCAACAATCAGATTGGAAAATATTTTTTAGGATATTTGAGTGTGATTTTTTTACAAAATGGCTTGGCAAAGAAGGGCATGAAAGGAATATTTCTCCCTCAGACGAGAAGCTTACGATTAATTCCAACGTCTCGACTTTGGTTTTCATAACTAAAAAAAATTATACGATCGCTGTCATTGAAGTTAGATTGATGATGACGGTGATTTAAACGAATTCAAAAAAAAAAAAAAATTTATTTTAAAAATAATGAGATTTCCATATTTTTTTGTTATAGTCTACAGCATTGATTCCCAAAGTGTTCTATATCGACCTCCAGGGGTCGACGACGACCTGCAATGGGTACATGTGAAAAAAGTGGGGGCCCATGAGATGTAAATAGGTGTCAACGATAGTGGATCTCATTTAAGCATTATATATAAATTAAATTAAATTAGTATATTTCATAAAATTGTGTAAGTTGTAGCCATTTACTTTGTGGTGACAATACGCTTTGAACTTGTAAAAACTTGCACATAATGATATACCAATATCATCATGTTACGCACAGTAGAAATTCTTGTCAATTCTTGTCTCAAAGCTTGGCGAAGACTGCGCAGCAAGACTCGTACTTGCAATGACTTGTTCAATTCGTCAGTCAATAAATACGAATGTGCGAGACAAATACGTTCATTTGTTTCCTGAGTCTTAAAAAGGAAAGTGTTAAGAAAACATTTTCAGAAATATATAAACTGGTAGTTAGGCAAATACAAATTAAAGTGAATCAAATTTATCAATTTTTTTGGGAGTGCCGGAGAAAAGTAAGTACTTATTTTTTTTATAATTTAGTTTTGTAAACGAATATTTGAAGATATTTAAATTACGCTGATCATGACTTGAGTTTTTTAGATGTTGCCACAAGCAAGGTTTTATTTATAATTAGAAAATAGTGATACGAAGCGAAGTGAGAGTGACAGAGGGATACTTCGCATTAGTCATGTTATAACTTTGCTATATACTAGTAATATATATATATATATATAATAAATTAAAATTATTTATATATATATATATATATATATATATATATATAATATATATTATATATATATATATATAATTCTTGCCCAATCGAGAATTGGAATGTAATGTAAAGTAGAAACTGTATCCTAAGTAGCAACCTAAATTGGTTGCGACGATATAAATATTGAACAATCCTTACGTAATACAAACATATGGCAAAGATGATTGAAAGTAATTTGAAGCTGTGGGGAAAGGTTTATTACAAGTACGTCTACTACCTATCATTTATAAGCAATGCTAGAAATGATGTTCTCTGTGTGTAATCTAATGAATTTGGTGCTGGTGACATCGTATTTTGCTGGTCTTATCTGATATTGATTCCAGTAACGGTTTTAGCCAATTGAACTTCATTATTCTGGATTCTGTATCTAATCCCCACTTATTCAAGAATTTTATCTTAGACGCTTCAGTTAACACACTTCCATCAGTTGAGACCTGATCAAATCCCCTTATTGTTCTTACTAATGAACCTTGCATCTCCTGATTTATTATAGTATCTCAATATATGTTATATAACAGGCCACAACCAAAGATAGGATCGAACTTCTTATTCTTTGAGAGACAAGACACAAAACTACCACAGTTAGCCATACGTGGTATCTGCTTTAACATTGCCTTTAATTTCGACTCCAGGTTCTTATAAAGGAAGCCGGGAAGGCACACAGGCGCGAGTAGAGCTAACCTACCTAATGTTAAATTAGTTAGTCCAGGTTTCTATTTGTAGACCGTTTCTAGCTTGTTCATTGGAGCAATTAATTCAACTGCTCTTGTAGGATTAGCTAAGTTTTTAGTTTTCTTTTCATAAGTGATAAAAGGCCACTTTATGTTAGTAAATGGGTCCACTCTCTTAAGAGGTTACACTTATGAAAAGAAAACTAAAAACTTAGCTAATCCTACAAGAGCAGTTGAATTAATTGCTCCAATGAACAAGCTAGAAACGGTCTACAAATAGAAACCTGGACTAACTAATTTAGCATTAGGTTCATTGGAGCAATTAATTCAACTGCTCTTGTAGGATTAGCTAAGTTTTTAGTTTTCTTTTCATAAGTGTAACCTCTTAAGAGAGTGGACCCATTTACTAACATAAAGTGGCCTTTTATCCCTTTTCTTTCACTATACTTCTGTATATATGCAAGATCCTCCATATCTTCAGGAGGTGCTACACTACCACCTTCATACGATGCATTGGTTAAACCCCCTATTGATCAATGCATCCCACTTCCATTACCCTCTTCTCCCCCTTGTCCTGGCCGGTTGCCTCCTGCACCTACTCATCTTTCACCTACATTCGAACAAACCCAATTAATAGCAACACTGCTAGTTCTAGGATTCCTGCTCCTAGGTGAGGCTGTATTGCTTACGGGGGAAGTAGGTCTAGTATTGCTGTCAACCCCTGTCACATCTCCCTGACTTATCACACTTCTATCATCAATGCCATCACCCCAGTATCCCTTTGTGTGCCTAATCCTAGCTGATGTCATATTTGTAAAACATTTGGTAAGCTAGCCAGGTCTAGTTTACTCTCGGGAATTATAAAAATTTATATTCGTAATCAGATTAAGCCATTATTCCTGATATGACGTCACTAGGCCTCAATGTGGTCCAAAAACGTTGTAACTTGTAATAGATCAAAGTGTCATAATTTTTTGGCAGGGACCTATTTAGTTTAATAGCAAAAAGAATCGTTTATAATAGTTATTTATACTAAATTATTTTTTACCCTCCAATTAGTGTCCCAATTACAACTCAAAAGCCAAGCATTTAATATATGAAATTACTTAATATTATTTGATATAAATAGAAAGATCTTAAATTTTTTAAACGACTTTAATAATAAACAATTCTATAATTAAATCAATATTAAAACAAGTAATAATTAATCTTTTAATAATCACTGATATATTCAAAGTCCTTAATATTTTTCATATTATTAACCCACTCTTCTCATAAGCGTGTCCGTAGATTTCCAAATTGGTATAAAATGCCATCCAGGACAACGCTCAGTTCATCGTAGTACTAGTCTTTCATTTGGTGACAATTTCAAAGTACTCGAACTCTGTACATTCCGCTGCAAATAAATATATTAAGTTCATTTCCACCCAGTAAGCTTTTACTCTATCTAAGTTAACAATCTTAGTAAAGTTCAGAACAGGATCATCAAATGATATTATTCATGTTAGAAAATGAATTTTTTTTTTAAAGATTACTACAGAAATTATGAATCAAGATTCTGATGAACAGAGTATGAAATTAACTTATTTTTAAACTGCTCTGAAAGGTCAAATCCTAATAGAATATTATATTAACACTTTATCACTTAGACTTTGGAAACTATGCGTTGCAAATCTGGACTTGTCTTCTCCGACATACCTCAACCGTTTCCCATCACCATGTCTAGAGAACTACTCTAGGAACACCAGTATCTCCACCCCTATCTAAGTACATAGGAGATAGTGGAGGGAAACTCCAAGAATATATACATGCAACGTGGGCTAGTTCACGCTGGGCGGAAATCTTCGGAAAACGAAGCCAATCCCCGGTCCCCTCCCAACGAAGGCCCCTTGCCCCAGCGCCCCGAAACCTGCTTGAAGAACTTAATGATACGTACACTACCCTCCATCAGGCCAACCTCAAGAAGTTTAATTGACCAGATCAGTCCGTGACTCCTCAGCAGGGTATGGGGTCGCCCCGGCCATGTCGCTCCTCCAATTGAAAGCAGGGGCAGAAACTTGATGGAATTTCTTCCGGTTCTTACTCTCACTCACTCCTTAATTGTGGAAATCAGTATCGCAGAATGTTAAATTTTTAAATGTAGGAAATTATTTTATGCAAATCTGTGTGGGAGCTTTGAGCTGGAACCCGTGGAAAAATTTCCTGCTCCGCAGCCCCCTGCCTTTTCATGTGACATCATTTCATTGTTAACCAACATTTTTCTTAAGTGACTTAAGTATTTAAATATAAATCTAATCTACAACGAAAAAAATGTCTCAAAGATTCGTTTTGAGAAACGAAAAATGTTGCAACAAATATTTTTAATTATTTACTGAAAAAGATCCCAACGTTAGAACAAAAATGCCATAACGATTTTTTTTTCACATTTTTATTTTTTTATTAGAAAAAATAATTAGTGAAGAAGTTACGCCTCTTTTGCGTAATGTCTTCTTTTCACACCGAAGATTTTTGCTCCCAACATATTTTTGCCCTTTTTTCAAACGACTCTTGTATATTCATTTACTGTGAAGGCCATATGGGGAACCTTTTATTGTACCAATATAAATAAAAATATATGGGACAAGGAAAAAAAATTAATTCTATTTTTACAAATTCATAGTTATGAGTCATGAATGTGATAACACAATGTTAAGTTAACCATTAAAGTGCTGTAATAAATGTTAATTATATACAACCAGATAGTTTCAATGTTTTAATATATAAAATACAGAAATATTAATTTTATTTTATATTATATATATATATTTAACGTCGGCCAACCCTAAATTGGAAAATGTCTGTCATACTCATTGTTGATCTTGGCTTGATGTTTGGTGTTAGAAAATGCCAAGCAATTTCTCTTCAGTTGAGTTACAAAATAAAGATTTTGCAGTATTTGTTAGGATTATGATTTAAATCTAAGAGAAATAAAGCCTCATTTATATTATCTTATAAAAATTTAATATAAATAAATAAATATATTTAAATATTAATTTAAAACTTTTATTTCATTATTTATTTAATATTTAATCTGAACGTATATATATATATAAGAGAGAGAAAGAGAGTTAGCAGTTATAAAGATATATATATATATATGAGTATATATGGTATATATATATATATATATTTATATATATATATATATATATATATATATATATCAGAGTAGTGGGCAATCTCTCTGCCTCTTAGCTGTCCGCTCAGTCTCACCCGGGAGCGACCGTCTCGAGAATAGGTGCGACATGGAGGCGTGGAGTCGTCAGAAAATTAGCGGACTTGCACGAGATCAAAAAAAAAGTTTCCGCTCTCTTGTTCAAATATATTTTAAAAATGAATGAAAATATAGTTTACTATTAAGAATTCTTATTGGTTATAAAAATATAATTTTTTTATTTTAAGTTTATAATTCACTATACTTTTAGTCTAAGACTTGTTTTTTAATAATTAAACTTCCAAAATAATCTCAACCCTTAAAGGTACCACATATAATAAATAACATTTAAATTATTTTATAGACTGAATGGCTGTTAATCCTCATCTATAACTTTAATTAATTATATTATTACCATAATAACTAGGTAATATTTCTAAATCAATTCTGTGTAAACCCAAATATATATATATGGTTATAGTTATATATATATATATATATATATATATATATATATATATATATATATATAATGAGAAATAAACACATATACGTATACAAGTATTTACAAATATATAGTTATATATGTATATATATATTATATATATATATGTTATTGTTATATATATATATAGTATATATATATAAACATATTATACATATATATATAGTTGATATTTACAGCATATATATTTATATAAGTTATGTTGGTTATATATGGTTATATATATATATATATATATGTTAATATATAGTATATACATATATATATATAAGAGCAGCAGAGTGGTATATATATATATATACGTTATTTAAGTTTTACACAGGAACTGACACTAAGATATATATATATATATATATAGTATATATATATATATATAGTATATATATGTGCTATATATATATAAGTATATTGGCTGAGCTATGTTAAGGTAGTATATATATATGCTGTTGCATATATATCTACCGAGCGATACGGTAAGATTAGCACGACCGCAGGAGTCGAGGCTTTCATGATTCCCTAAAGTCTTGACCCAGTTAGACCCTCTTATGGCTTATGGATGGACAGGGGTGGTCAAAAATATTTCAGAAAAGCGAACCAGAAGATTTTAGTGAGGACCTTAAATTAGCAAATGGACTGCTGCAAGTGAACTAACACCAGCAC
>JABUQX010030404.1:12500-15166 GCA_015478945.1 Trachelipus rathkii
TATATATATATATATATATATATAATGGCGTGGAACCTGAGGAGATTACTCCAACGATCAATGTGAAGACAGGATCTGAACACTTAATTGTAGACATTTCAAGCTTAAACTTAATCGTTTGATTTTCATCTGTACATATCTAAATTACTGTTGCAATAATATTAATAATAAATGAGAATAATAATAATAATAATAATAATAATAATAATAATAATAAACACACACATAATAATAATAATAATAATTTGCTGTTGCAATAATATTAATAAGTAAAAGAGAAGAAAAAGAAAAATTACGTTGCAAGTTAGTCCATATTTTATATATAATTATTTTTTTTTTAATTATTATGAAAGCCTGCAGCTTAATCCTTCAAAGACATATAGGATATATTATTATGTATATATTAGAAAAAAATATAGCAGCATAAAAATTTATTAAAGTTTTAACTTCATATTATATACTGTGATAGAAATAAATTTTTATTTACATAGAATTAACTTTATTTATTTACTTTATTGACTTACTTATTTCTTAATTTCGTAATTTTGTAAGGTTTTGAGCCCCACAGATGCTTTTTTATTGTCCTTTATCTTACTTTTTTAAGTTGTTAAAAAAATAGAACAAATTTCACCTGATGCGTGAGAAGTAAACACTAAGTGACAGAAAAGGTCAAGGTTCATTTCACTCTCCTTCTGCTTCGCCGGCATCTTCATTTATGTGTTGTTAATATCCAAGGATGGGTAATTTCGAGTTTCCTTTCTCATCCGACACTCAGCTTTAGTGTATCTGTGACTAGAAGACCAACAATTACCCGGAATGTGTTTTGGTAATTGACAACAGAAAGTTTTAAATTTTAGAAGTAAACGAAAAAAAGAAATAAAATAAATAATTAAGCCTAAAATATATATATATATTTTTTTTTGCGAATTTTTAAAAAAAAATTCTTTAATTTTTTTTATTTATTTTGATTTTTTCACGCCAAAAAAAAAAAGAAAAAAGAAAAAGTCCGAAATTTTTTTTTTATTGCTTGTGCACTTTTGGGTGTGAATTGAACGTAAATAAACATAAATATGTTTTATATAAGCTTCCAACATGTCTTTCTTTAAATTTACGACTTCCTTTTTATATTCGTAAATACTAAATTTTAGAGAGAGAGAGAGAGAGAGAGAGAGAGAGAGTATAGAGAGAGAGAGAGAGAGAGAGAGAGAGAGAGAGAGAGAGAGAGAGAGAGAGAGGCAAAGTATATATATATATATATGTTAAGAGAGTTACAGTATATATATAAAAGAGGAAAAACATTTTTTAGCACTGCATATATATATATATATTTAACCCATTTTTGTTGCTTTTAAATTTTATTTTATATTTTTTTTTCAAGAAACCGCTTCTCTGCATCGTAATGTCAATGAAAGTTCATAAAGTGAAAAATTTTTGTTTTGAATATATTGCAAATTTTAACCAGAACATTTTCTTAGACATCCAAAGGAGAGTATGTTTTGTTCGATTGTTAATCATGCTTCATTTAATAATTTAATTTTGTTACAAAAAGTTTCTCCTCAAAATTCTTTGAAAAATAAAAATGTTTACATGGTGTTTACATTTTGGTATCATAAGTCAGTAGAATATATATATATATATATATATATATATATATATATATATAAGTTAAAAATATATATATAAGGTTATATATATATGTTATATATATATATATATATATATATATATATATATATATATATATATATAAATAAATATATATTTATATATGTTATATATATATATATACATATATATATGGTCAATAAAGCCTATTACCAGTGATGAGTTGCCAAAATTTTAACAACCGGTACTTTACTTGGTCATAAAAGTTAACTGCTGGTCCGTTTTCATGTTTAATCAAATATAAAAGAGTTAGCTACCGGTTCTTGAATTAACTCCAGCCCACCATTTCTTATAATCAACAGACCAGAAATATTCAACAATGTTCTTCATTTAACGTATATAAAAGGATCGTTTTTATTTTTGGCATATTTTTGGTGCATTGTTTGTAATATTCGTTTATTTTATCGTTCACAAATAAATGCTACTGATATGAGTATAGTTCGTTTTGCTTTTTTGATAATTTTTTTTTTGCTAATTAAAAAAGGTTGAAATTTTAAAATTAAAATTTAAAATTTTAAATCTCTCTCTCTCTCTCTCTCTCTCTCTCTCTCTCTCTCTCTCTCTCTCTCTCTCTCTCTCTCTCTCTTTCTGTTAAAATTTTAGGTTAAAATTTTAACTTTTAAAGTATTTTAAAATTAAAACAAATGTTTTTAATTATATCCTTATTACAAAATAACTTGTCAAGCTACTTTTAATTCCGTAATGTCTTTTCTACATTAATATTTTATATTTTTTTCTTTTCACTTTGTCCCAACGATTCGTTGGGACATCTGTATAGTTTAATATTAAGTCTCGCCGTACATTAGTTACTTTTTTATATGTTATTTATTTTCGTTCGGATTCAGAAATTAAATTTTTTTTTAAATTTGATGAGCTACAAAACCTTTTTGGCCGCCTTTTAATTTAATTTTAATATATATATAGGCAGGCAAAACGCGAAAGTGTTTCACGATAAATGCGAAAACGGTTAAACACCTAAATTCCGATTCCAAAGTACAACG
>JABUQX010030405.1:0-7500 GCA_015478945.1 Trachelipus rathkii
TGTCAATCATCGTACTAAATTATGAATCACATGACTCTGTTAGTTTCTATGATGTCAAGGCAGATTGTGTAACACATTCTAACGTCGTTGAAACAATTTATATTTTTTCACATAAGTTTAATAATAAAACATTCGTTTGTTATGTTGTTCTTTACGTCTATTATTCTTATATTATATTTGTTTAAAAGTTAGTTATTTATTTTATTTATTTTTAGTTTTATTATTTTATTTTTCTGATATGAACCATTATCTTTATATTTTTTAAAAACTTTTATTTAATGTTTGCTAATTTCTTTAAACATTTTGTTTAACTAAAAGGCTTCATTGTACGTTTAGAGAGGTTATCTTTTAATACTAAGACAGAATGTGATACAGTATCAGTAAGATCAGTTAAAAACCAAGGCCACGCCGCCTACAGGAATAATGTCTACAGAGACACAGCATCCTCCTAATGCTATTGATTCAACTTCACATCCTTAGTCAGATTCTCTGAGTCATCTATCTATTCCTCGGTCAGCTTCATTATTCAAACCACCCAAGCACCTTTATGGGTTCAACATTCTAGTTGACCATATTGATCAAGGCAAATTTTTTATTTGAAAATTGTTAATGTTTTACATACCTAAAGCAGTAATCAGTAATTCAGTAAATCAACGCCCTCCATAACCTCCTACCCATTCGTGATCTATTTGATCTATTGATTCTATTGATCTATTGATTCTATGATCTATTGATCTTTGATCAAGTCCATCTTCTTCATCAAGTTGCGAAGTCGTACCTACCCTAAAAAAATAAATTCGAGTATTCCAAACATGACCACCCCATCCTCTCCTACCCATTCAGTATATATAGTATATATATATATATGATATATATATATATCTATAATCTATTATCATATATATATAATATATATATAAATAGATATACATATATTATGCGAATAAAGTTTGGTCTTAAGCTTAGTATTCCTTATCGATTTTATTCGGTACCGAAAAAACTAAGACCTAACTATTTACCGAAACACCCGACTATTCAGCCATTAAGTACCTCGTATTGAGAGACTGCTTGATAGGAGAGAATATATTATATATATATAAGATTATAATATTATATATATATAATTATATTTATAATAATATATATATAATATATATATATATATATAATATAAATATAATATATTAATATATATAATTTATATATATATAATATAGTATATATATATTATATATATAATAATAGATACTACAACCTAACATTACTTTTTCAGCATATCTATGTGTAATATTAATAAAGTCCCTTACTTAACTACAGTAAGTAGTTAACATTGGAGCAAAACTTATCCTATTCATAACACTTTTCAAACATTATCACTAAAAATATTATATGTCAATTTTACATTAGAATTGTAAAATTATAACTAAACAAAAAATTTATCTCAACTACGCCTAAACTGTCCATAGAGCCATTATCATTAACAAATACTCACATTGAGAGTTTCAACTTCCAGGAGATGTCAACGTTAGCAATTCTCAATCTTTACTATGACATAACCGAAAAAAATATTTATTATTATTTTATTATTATTATTATATTATTATTATTATTTTTATTATTTATTATATTATATTATTAGTAATTATTATATTATCTCCACATATGATCTTCACAACACCAATAACGCAATGCAACCACTTCGCTGCAGCTTCACAACTATTAGAACAAAACGCATATCCTAGACCAAAACAAAGGTTTGGTTAGCAACACTGTTATCCTCTTGAAGGGTGGATACAAAGACCGTGAGAAACAAGCAATTCAAGCGTGGTGAAAAAGGATAATTAGCTTTGGAGGGAATAAACAAAGAACCGTATCATTACATGACATCTGTTACATGAAGGTAAAATTGCGATGCTATATAACATATCAAACACACACACCACAAATATATAATAGTTATTAATAATATATATATTATTAATATAATATATATAATATTAGTATATATATATATATATATATAATATATTATAGGTGTATAATTTTTGTATTGGCTAGGCGACACGAGGGTGTCTTTCGGTGTAGGACCAAAAAATAAAATAATAAAATTAAAATAAATAAATAAATAACTAGCTTTAACAAAATAAAAATATAAAAAAGAATCAATAAAAACTTAAAGAGAATAATTAAGAAAACGAAATGTTATATTAAATATGGTGAAAAAAATAATAATCGGAAAAACATAATAATATTAAAGCTACAATTTTATTCTTTATATTATATCTTACAAATTGTTAAAAATATGATCTTTTTTTAAAAGATATTTTATTAACTAAATATAGATATTATAATATATATATTATATATAATATATATATATAATATAATCTATAATATATATATATATAATTACATATAATATATATATAATAATAGATAAGTATATTTATAATAAAATTAAATATAATTTTTGTTCTTTTTGGGGTGTGGTTGGGGGGTGTGTGTTTGCATACATGTTTATACGCATCACAATTTTTACCTTTCATGTAACAGATGTTGTAATTGATACCCGTTCTTTGTTTATTCCCCTCTAAAGCTAATTATCTTTTACACGCCTTGAATGCTTGTTTTCTCTACGTCTTTTGTATCCACCCTCCAAGGAATAACAATGTAACCAAACCCTTTGTTCCTTGTCTAGGATTGCCGTTATGTTCTAGTTGTGGAGCCTGGCACTTCGAAGTGTGTTTCGCATGCGTTTATTTTTGAGAAATTATTATCTATTTTAATTATTATCTATGGAACTTACTTAGGCATCGTTACACCGTATTAGTATTAGTTAGTTCATCAGGTGTATAGTTTTTAAGTCGTTATCTATTTTAATTACATCAGCTTTTTTTAGGTATAAGAGAAGCCAAAATATTGCCATTATTTTTAATTTCCAAGAGTTAAAATTAACCTCCAATTGTAGAACTCTCTAAGAATAATGATAAACTAACTTAACGGCATCATTTTGTTAGTTAATAATTAATAAATTGCAAATTATTTCAAATATTTTCAGCTACTCAAAACTTGAGAAAAATATGAATCCAGAAGTCAAATTCAATTACAAAAAGACCATTCTTATATTGATGACTGTCTTTATGCTTTCAGCTACAGGAGAAACAGTATCGGCAAAATTCTACAGAATTAATGAGATTAATCCTAATAATTTAACAATGTAAGCAGTACTTTGTATAATTATATATATATAAAATATTATATATATATATATTTATATAATTCTTACATCCTGTCTACTGTGCTCTCAATACGAGGTACTATGGCTGAAAATATGTCAGGGTATGTTTCCGAACAATAGTTAGTTTAGATTTTTTTCGGTACCAAATAAATCGATAAGGAAATACCTAAAGCTTAATACCAAACTACTTTTCGCATATAATATATATATATATATATATATATATATATAATATATAATATATATATATATATATATATATAAGTATATTATAATATAATAAATTATAATAGTATATAATATATATATATACTGATGGTAGGAGTGTGGGTTTTGATTAACTGATATTTACTGTTTAGGATTGTAAAACAATAGCAATTTAATAAAAAAAAATGACTTGAATCAAAAAAGATCCAATAGATCAAATAGATCACGGATGGACAGTGGTTACTGAGGCAAGTTTGTATTTACTAAATTTAGAGTTACTTCTTTAGGTATTTAAAACATAACAGATTTTAATAAAATATGACTTGAATCAATAGATCAATAATCAAAAGATCATAGATCATGGAAGGGGGAAGGGGGTGGGGTGGTTTGATTTACTGACTTTTACTATTTACTGCTTTAGGTCATGGTAGTTGTAGAAGGTACGATAGTACAATTGTTAATTAATATAATATATAGAACTTGGAAATCAATGATCAATAGATCAATAGATCAATAGACATGAAGGGTAGGAGGGGTGTGGTGGTTGAATACTCATTTACTGCTTAGGTAGAAAAAGCAGAACCACAATTAACAGGAAAGGTCCTTACTAAAAGTACATTTTAGTTTAAAACAAAATGTTTAACAGAATATAGCAAAAATAAATAAAGGCTTTTAAAAAATATATAGATTATTTAATAAAATAAAATAAACATAATAAAACTAAAAAAAATAATAAATAATATTAACAATAATATAAATATTAAAGAATATATAGAACGTAAAAGAAAATACATAACAAACCGAAATTTTTAAATTAAATATGTAAAAACATATAAGTTTATTCTAAAGACGTTTAGAAAATTTTACACATCTGCTTGACATCATAGAAACAGCAGTCATGTGATCATTAAGTTAGTACGATGAGCATAGGCTAATGTATCATAATGTGTCAACTAATAAGTGGTGTGTGTTTTGTGTTGTGTGTGAGCTTGCTCTGCTGTATGTCATATACATATAATGTTGATATATAATAATATATAAAATAATAATAAATAATATAATATATGAATAAATAATAAAGATAATAATAATAAAACTACTGTTTTAGATAAAAACAGATGTTAAGTAAGGACAAGGGGAACAAAGTTAATAAATTCTCGTTACCTCTTCTCATGTGTCCAAAAGAATTGTAACAAAGTATAATCCTACCCTTCCATTTCAAAAATATTGGAGCAAAGTAATAAATCTCGTTACCTCCTCCTCATGTGCAAAAAGATATTAAGATAAGAGTCACATTCCTCGAAGTTTCATTGGTTGTCAGTGGTGGCATGGCAAATATCATTCCTGACATGTTTACCCTTGAGCGGTGGGAACAAGATTACTTATGGTGTTAGGGGTTCTGGTATCGGAGACCAATTTACCAAATCCAATGTGTCTTAGTGTGGACGCTGCAGGCTAAGTTGACCGCCACGCGTATGGTGTTGAGTGGAGAGTCTATGTGGAATAATAAGTAATAGATAATAAGATAATATAAATTAATTATAATATAAAATAAAAAAATAATATAATATATTTTGACGGTGTGTGTATAAGTAAAGATTTTGAGATTGGCTATCGACTTTCTGCTGTGTTAAGTGTGAAAATCTTCTAACTTTTAGTTACCTTGTTAATAGAATGCTGTATGTCAGTTAGGCTAGGTTAAGTTACAATTATTTGTTTTTTCATATTCATTTCTGATAAATACCCTGAAGTTCCAAGAATGTTATAAGAACTTGAAATATGTTCATTTAACTACCACGATTGATATATTAAACATTTAACAAGCAACAACAACAACAAAAAAACAACAACAACAAACGCTAAATTCAACAAACAACAACTGCAACAACAGCATGATACGCCAACACACGAAATTTCCACAACAACAGCTACAGCAAATATTTATTTGTTATTTTATACAAAAAATTATTATAAAATGACATGAATCAATAGATCAATAATCAATGGTATCAATATAATCATGGATTGATAGATTATTATCGATTCTTGTTATTTAATTGATTTACTGATATTTGTGGGGTTTGTTCTATTCAGTTTTTTTAAGTATAACATAAAAAGAATAGTTTAATTATCAACAAATGTTTATAGAAAACAAACAAAATAAATAAACGTTTTTTGTGTTATGTTATATCAAATTGACTTGAATCAATAGATCAATAGATCAATTAGATCACGGTTGGGTAGGAGCTAATCAATTCAGTTTGATAACTGATTTACTGATTTATGCTTTAAGGTATGTAAAACAAACAATTTTAATAAAAATATATTGAACCTTGAATCAATAGATCCTAGATCAATAGATCAATAGATCATGATGGTACAGGAGGGTAGGTTGGATGGTGATTTACTGATTTTACGCTTTACGGGTTATCTAAAAACTTAACAATTTTAATAAAAAATATGACTTTAATCAATAATATAATAGTATCAATAGATCAATAGACACATAGATCACGAATGGGTATGAAGGTATGGAGGCAGTTGATTTACTGATTTACTGATTACTGCTCTAGGGTATGTAAAAGTACTGCTTTACTGATTACGTTTTTACTGATTTACTGGTCTAAGGCTTACGGTATGTAAAAATGCAAATTTATTAAGTTCTAAACATAAAAAAAGAATAATTTTTAGAAAAACATAAAATTTTTAAACAAATAAAATTTAAAAAAGTAATTAAAAATAAAAATTGAAAAGCAAAATTAAAAACATATAAGATAAAATAAATTTAAAATGAAACATAAAAAAAAAAAAATAGCAAACAAATATTTTAGTTGACGTCATCAAAAGAAAAACAGGTTTTGAAAAAATAAAATTCCAATCTGAGCTAAACAACATGTTACTATCTCAGTACGCACCGTTTCCAGCACCGACGATCACCAACTCTCTCCTCTCCCTCTCCCTTCTCCATCCTTCCTCATTCTTCTTCCTCCTTCTTCTCTTCGCACTCCGTGCATTTCTTCTCTTATTTCAGTTAGGAACCACTTCTGGGGGTCCCAAACACCATCTCATTCTTTTTACCTCATTCCTCCTTCTCCTCCTTTCCTCTTTTCATCCTTCTTCCTCTTCCTCATTTCCTCATCCTTCTCTTATGCACTCCGTCAATTTCTACTTCTTCCTCCTTTCCCATTTCTTCTATTATCACTCCGTGCATTTCTTCTTCTTATATTTCAGCCTGGGAGTCCCAAAGCTCCACTCCGATTCCAAATCCTGTTCTCCATCTCTATACATTATGCAAATTTCCAACCTTCTAACGGAAATTATCTGGAAAGAAACCCGAAACCTCGAATCCAGGGATGGCGACGGAACAAACAGACAACCTAAAATAAAGATGATTAGAATACTATATTATTTATATTAATTTATTAATTTTTTAAAATTTTTTCCAGTTTCTCAAATTATTTTCCTCACCGAGGGTCCTGGAAGTCCTGGAATCCTTCCAGGATTACCAGATTTCCAGGATTTCCGGACCCCCCGATCGGTATCCTCAACTACAGCGATATATCGATATGAAGTATTCAATAATTTCTTTCGATTATATTTTTCAATGTAAATAAGTCCCAAAGCAACAGTAAAAATCGATTTAACACATCGATAATCAGGTAAAAACTCGATAAATCGATGAAACCATCAAAAATATCTATCGATCATTTAATAACCTTCTAGAACCAAAAACACCCTTGGGCAAACCCCTATTTGGGTAAAACCCATGAGTTCAGGCTCAAACCTCGGAAATCGGTCTTCCAGACCTGAATTTCGTCTGATGCCGCCCTTAAAGAACCGTCACCCTTCTACTGAAGCCGCATGAAAACTACCAAATGTTGCTGCATGCAACTTGTGCAATCAACAGCAATAACGGTAGTTGTGCACCCCTTACTACTCAAGTAAATCCCAAAAAATGCTACAGTAAGCATAAAAATGATAAATTTAGGATTTTTCCAAAAAAATATTTTATTGAAAATCACAAGCGTATATAAAACCATAAAAGCTGATAGGTG
>JABUQX010030405.1:20000-30000 GCA_015478945.1 Trachelipus rathkii
ATATATATATATATATATATATATTCTTTCTGACCTTCGATTTCGAGATATAGAAAAATATATATATACATATATATATCTACAAATATATATATATATATATATATATATATATATATATATATATATATATATATATATATATATAGCATATATATATATATATATATATATATATATATATATATATATATATATATATATATATATATATATATATATATAGTATATACAGCCTCTAGAAGAGAGCCACAATCTATATCTCAAAAACTACAACAGCTACTGAAAAAGGAATACATTGTTGGAATGCTGGTCCAATTTTAGTCCGGAAAATGTAAAAAAAATTATTGTTAATAATTATATTAATGTAGAAAGCCTATTTAGAGACTTTTTATACGTTACTCGGTAAAAATAAATAGACTTTCTAGTAAATTTTGTTGTTTTTTTTAACTAAAATGAATACCCCAAGAGTAGACCACTGCAGGAGTCGAGTCTCGCTGGCCTTCCGTAGAACTACGGGGGTTGACTATTTCGCCTCCGGGGAGGGGCGGAGGAACCCCGCTCTTTGGTATTTGGGTGTCGCGGGGGTTCCTCCGCCCCTCCCCTACGGGGTATGGAAAACGTCCCCCCTGTGTTCCCCGTCGGCTCGAGCCCCCTAAATTGCCGTGTAATACCTTTACAAATAATATATATACTATGTCCCCCCCCCAAAAAAGCAATTTTTATGGTTTTTTTATTTTTTTTATTTTGTTTACATTTGCCTAACCAAAATTTTACAAGGATTCCAAAAATGTATTCCTTTTCCCTGTAGCTATTGTAGATTTTAAGAATTCTGGCTCTTCTAGAGGCTGGCCATATATATATACATTAAACCAATTAAATTAATCCAATCTATAACTGTTGGTTCACTGACATCTAAATAGGTTACTACCCTTGAAACTGTTTCGTTATGTAAAAAGAAATACATAATTAAAAGGGCATCAGTGTAATAAACTCTAATATTTGAAAAAAATATTTGGGAGAAACAGTATACTTCGAGCCACAATGTTTACTAGTACAATAAAAATTAAACTTTTCTCCTACTTTGGTAATTTCACATTCTTTGTGACACTTTCTACAAACCTTTTATCTAGTATCAAACTAAAATGTTGCAGCATTGCTAACACGATATAATCATTCTCACAAATTTAGAATAAATCCTTCAAATTCATAATTTTCAGAAAAATTGGAACAAAAAATACCGCAACCTCACTAAACACAGTAAAAACAATTTATGACCTTCAAATTTATATATACAGTAGATATTTGAAAGGTTCCAATAATACTCAATGAATAAAGTCTATATATGATATAGCAGTATATATATAGCATATATATATATATATAGCAGTATATATATATATATATATATATAATATATATATATATATATATAAGTTATGTTATATATATATATATATATATATATATATATATATATATTTCTTATGAATAAATTTAGATTTCGGTATCTTGGGTATAATCGATACACATATATCGAAAATCGATTTTAAAACTTAAATATCGATAGGTCAGAAAGAAACTTAAGTATACCCATATATATATATATATATATATATATATATATATATATATATATATATATATATATATATATATATATATATATATATATATATATATATATATATATATATATATATATATATATATATATATATATATATATATATATTTATATATATATATATATAGCATAGTTAGCAGATATATAGCAGTATGAAAGATGTTAAGAAATATATATATATATATATATATATATAAGAAATATATATATATATATATATATATAAGTTGTTGTTATATATATATATATGGTTATATATATATATTTGTTATATATATAATATATATATATATATATGCTATATATATAGTATATATATATACAGCATATATATATATATATTGTTGTTATATATTACAAGCTATCCAAATTACATATATATATATATATATATATATATATATAGAGAGAGAGAGAGAGAGAGAGAGAGAGAGAGAGAGAGAGATAGAGAGAGACCTTTCGTAATTGTTTGTATTAATGAAATTTTTGCTGATTAACAGTATAATGTGTGTAATTATATCTTTGCAGTAAACTGATATTTTGGTAACTCGTGCCCAGCAGTCCGATATGATTGTCGTATTAGGTTTAATATTATTTTTGATGCACTGAGGTAAAGGTTTCTCACTTCTATCAGGTATAGTAACCATGAAAACATCTTTACTCTGCCGGAATATTCCTCCAAATACCCATTGTTTTGGTAAAACTCGTCCCGTGTTTTTGCGTTTCGAAAATAGCGTCTCATCTATTTCTACAATACAACTTTCTTCACCAATAGGTTCAAAACATGAACCAGAATATACACAAACTTAAAAATTAAAAATATACATTAGAATTGAGAATCAAACCTAACCTAACCTAACCTTAACCTAGCCTAACTTAACCTAATCTAATCTAACCTAACCTTAACGTAACCTAATTTAACTAACTTAACCTAACATAACCTAATTTTTTTTAAAAAAAATTGTTACCTAACCTAAATGAAACTAAATAACGTAACGTAAAAAAAAATATGTAAAAGTAGTTGTTAATTTACTTATATCTCTCGTAAGTGATTGTTGTAATCTACAGTAGTTTTGCTTGGCATGCCCAACTTTTCCTTACAAAATTTAATCGATGGTAATTCTTTTGTCCATGCGTAAATTAACTTGATGATTATTTGGAAATAGTGTTGGCCGAACACCGGATTTTTGCGCACCGCACCACTCCGCACCGTCATCGCACCCCACACCACCATCACCGCACCGCACCGCACCACACCGCACCGGCTCTTTTGCAGTGCGCACCGCACCGAGAGCGAGCCACAGCGCACCGCACCAAAATTTGCGCACCACGCACCGCACCGCACCGACATATATATATATATATATATATATATATATATATATATATATATATATATATATATATATATATATATATATATATATATATATATATATATATATATATATATATATATATATATGAAGTAGGGAAGTAGCGCTCCTTAAGCGATGAGATTACCCACCATTGAGCACATATGGAGTCTTAGAGTACATCCCATGGCACTCCAGTGCCCAATTGTTCTTCCCTTTTGTGCTCATATCCATATTCTTCTTACGATGGAGTAAGCTCTCCCTTATCACACACCATAAAATACAATTACAGACAACACTTACCTCTTAAAAAGAAAATAAAAAATGGTGTAAAATGGCAGCCACCCGATTAGCCTTGGAGAAGCCTATAGGGGTAGCTTCCAAAAATAACCCTACTATCATCACCATTAAATGCCATTGACAGCCTCCGGTGATGGAGTTGGTGCCTTCACGGAATTGCCGGCCTATTTTGATGTACGGTCGCCTTTCTTCATAAATTTCTGCAACCTTCTCGGTTTTAAATCTAATTTTCATTTTGTTGAACATCACCTCTCCTCCTCTAAACCTCATCTGTTATTCCTAACCGAAATTTAGGTTTTTAAGCGTTCCGACTTCAAGCTCTACTCTGTTGACTCCTACTATTTCTTCCCTCAATTTTCAGACAAAGGCAGTTGTGCCAATGTGTGCAATCGTTTGTTCCCGTGGCTTTGATTTGAAGTTTTCCGAATATTCTACCTAATGGCTCAATATAACCTGTCATAATAAATTAGAACACATTCTCTCTCTTCTTCACATTTCTCTGAAATCATCATTCTTGGTTTATTTCAACGTTCTCCACGGCCAACTGCTTTCCTCTAATTCTCAAGATAAAGTTTATGAACTTGCTAGGGCTTTTCTATCCAGAATTACCTTGAGCAGTTAGTGCAGTTCCCTACTCGTATCTCCGATCGCCTTTGAGATGAACCCAACATTCTAGACCTTTTCCTAATCTCTAATTCTTATCCTTGTTCTGTTAAATTCTTTCCTCCTCTGGGTCCCTCCGATCACTCTCATATCTCTGTTTTCTGTTCTATCTCTTCAAGTCGTCCGCAGGAAAGACCCCCGACTACGGCGAGAAAACGTTTTTGGCACTTCGGTTCTGCTAACGGGTCGGACTTACGGTCGTACTTCTATGATTTCCCATGGAATGACTACAGTTTCCGTGGAAAGGGTCTCTCGGAGTGTGCAAAGCGCGAGTTAATTCTCTCTGGCATGGAGGCGTGCACCCCATGATCTTTACATTCAACTAAACCTAGATAACCTTGGTTTAACTCTGCTTGTTCTCGTGCTATTAGCCACAGGGACGCTGCCTTTAGGAATTACTGTCATCTTCAAATTCCAGAAACCTTGCCACTTATATTTCATCCCAAAATCGTTCAAAATCTATTCTCCATGACACCAAAAAATTCTTTTCTCAGTAGAAAATGCAATAATCTTACTGGCTCCTCTCCCTCACGTAATATCTGACATTTTCAAAAAATGTTAAATCTTAACTTTGCTTCTTCCTCTTACCCTTTTTTAGTATTTTCCGTCTGCATAACTGCCGTTTAACCTTCCACTAAAGCTAAACTCTTTGCTCAAACCTTTCCTTCTAATTCCACCATAGACGATTCCAGTGATATTCCTTCTTCTCCACCTACCTCCAACATATTTATGCTAATAATGTAACTTCTTCAAAAGATGCTATTTCTGCTTTTTCAGAGCTTGACACTAAGAAAGCTTACGGTTCTGATGGTATTCCTCCTATAGTTCTCAAAACTTGTGCTTTCAAGCTTGCACTTTGCCTTGTTAAATTATTCCGCCTCTGTCTTTCTACTTTGGCCTTTTTTTCTTGCTGGAAAGGTGCTCCTGTACAAAAAAGGGAACCAATCTCAACCCTCCAAATATCGCCAAATCTCTCTAACTTCTGTTCTTTCTATAGTTTTCGAATCTACCCTAGCAGGAAGGTTTAAAAACATCTCAATTCTTTTAATCTTTTCTCCTCGCCAATGCTTTATGTCTCTTGGTCCTCTTTCTTTCAGTATTTTGGTGAATGCCATCGCTCATCCTTTAAATCTATAAATAGTGGTGTTGCTCATGGTTCTGTTTTATTCCTAACTCTTTCTACTTTTCATAAAAGACCTCTCTTTATTGCTTCATCACACATCTACTCCAATGTCGAAGACTTCACCCTTCATTACTCCCCTCATTTTGATAGACGTCCTTTTCAACAACAATTAGCTCACCCTTGGGTCACCCTTGGATCAACTAGCATCTGATCTTTCTCGAATTTCTTTGAGGCATTGAGAACAAGGTTGTTTTCAATTACTCAAAAACTCAGTTCCTCCATCTTTCCACTCCACATAATCTTTCACACAGCTATAACATCTTCTTTGAAAACACATAACTCAAACCTTCGTCTGTCCTCAATATTCTTGGTGTTTATTTTTCTCGTGACCTTAATTGGAAGGTTCATATTACTTCTCTTTTTAAACAAGCTTCTAAAAGGTTGGGTGTTCTGAGGCACATTCAGAATTTCTTCACGCCACCTCAGTTTGATATTTACAGGGGGGTCGTTTGCCCCTGTATAGAGTATGCCTCACTCATCTGGAGTGATTACACTCACACTGTTCCTCTTTAAATGGTTGAGTCTAGGGCTTTTCGTCTTATCAAGTGAATTGTTGCATCACTCTCTTTTTTTCATCGTTATTATAACGGACACTGCTCTTCTGAGCTCTTCAATCACATACCTCCTCCATTGAGAAGGGTTCTTGCGACACACCTTTCTACACAGTCTCATATTTTTCTATGCTCTCTCTGACCTCAGTCTTAACAGCTATGTTCAATCTTACATGACTGGTAAAGTCTGGAACATACTCCCGCTATCTATTTTCCAAACTACCCTATAAACACTTTTGCGTGCAGTACTTTAATAACACCGTACGATACCTTTAATTTTGTAAATCACAAGAAAAGCTAAAATTGTTGTAACTGTACAATTCCAGCGACTATTTTTTATTGAGAAAAGGTGTGAAAGATATATATATATATATATATATATATATATATATATATATATATATTCTATATATATATATATATATATATATATATATATATTATATATATATATATATATATATATATATATATATATATATATATATATATATATATATATATATATATATATATATATATATATTTTTTTATATATATAATATAAAAAAAAAATATATATATATATATATATATATATATATATATATATATATATATATATATATATATATATATATATATATATATATATATATATTTATATATCTATATATATATATATATATATATATATATATATATATATATATATATATATATATATATATATATATATATATATATATATATATATATATATATTCGCATGTTTTAAATATTCGCATTGACTTTCGCATTCACAAATATTAAAAATAAATTATTTGCATTTGCACTCGGAAACTCGGAATACTATTAGAAAATGTTCTGATGGAACTTGTTAGAAAATTTAACAACTTTTGTGAGAAACTGATTAGAATTAGTTGACTAGTGCCGTCTCAAGGTAGTAACAGTAATTTGAGTCACAATCGAAATCTAGCAATATTAATATTGATAGACTCGTACTTGTGAGTATATTCGCTCGAAATCAACTGTTGAAGGAATTCCCCAATAGTATCCTTATCCAGTGTGGTTTGGAATTACTTCGATATTGTTTCCCATGAGAACGTAAACCATACACTTTGCAATCGTAATTATTCTCAGAAAGGAAGAATGATATCCGGGTTATGAACTATCTAAGCAGCAAAAACAAGGAAAATGTAGAAAGGAAAATGAGTAAAAAAGTAAAGGATCCCCAATTCCAGATTTAAGAAGGAATGAAATTACTCTTGAAACTAATATAAAATACAAATATATGGGACAATGAAACGAAAAATCATAAAGGATGGATATAGTAAATTTACAGAAATTATAGTAAAGGATGATCTGCTTCGTCACGCTGAAATTCTTGGTTTTGTACGGCTAGCAAAAGTATCGGTCTCTTTCATCACACTACTCAAAGGAAGTACTACAGAGATATTATTTGAAAGAAAAAGTTTCAGAATTAATAACCTCTATCAAATAATCATCCGTTAGCTATCGACCAACGAATGGTCAGATACTCAATCAGCAGTTTCTTTGTTTTCTCTGAGTAGTCATGCCGTTGACAATTATTTCAAAAGCCAAATTTTGTGTCGTGCTCTGAACCTCTCACTGAATGTCACACAGGTGAACATATCAGTGACGTATTTAATGAAATGTTGTCGAAATGGAACCTATTCACAGATGATGTCCACTGTGTCCTGAGAGATGCTGGTGCCAATATAAAGAAAGTTATGTTTCTTTCTTGAGTGAACAGCACAAACTCCGTCAGTCATCAACATTAGAAATGTCGTGACATCTCAAACAAGAGTCAACGAAGTTCTCTCAAAATATAGATTAATTGCGGCACACTTGAATCATTCGACCATGGCTCAGTAAGAACTAAATAAATTACAGGCCAGGATTAAAGTTCGCTAACTTTCAGTAATACATGACGTTACTCTGAAATTTTGTTAAGGTTGCAAGAACTTAATGACTCTTTCTGCCAGTACGGCCGTTCTGATGATAAAATAAATGTCTTCCCATCCCATGACAATTCTATTCTAACCAATTGTATCATTGTACTCCAATCATTTAAAGATATCATTATGATAATCAGCAAACACTTGTTTGTCTTCCTCTCGTAATAACTCTGAAGATAGTATTAATATCCTCAGACAATGACAGTCAAGGAATAAAAATGATGAGAGAGGCGATAATGAGCACTTTCTCTCCTCTAAATTTATGGTTCGGTTACATTTTTTATTGTACCATCATAAATGGAAAACTATTTGTTTACCTTTCACTCGTTAATTTTGAAAGTCAACAGCTAACGTAAATTACGCAAATTCAGCAGGAAAAACAGAAGATGGAAGAGAATTCCACAGAACAGAGGTGGCAGGAAAGAAGGAAGCACCACAGCGAACTAGCCTGGAGTTACCAATATTAACACAAAACTCATGTGCAGACACAGCACCCCTAGTACTACGAGGGCGACGTAAAGGTGGTGGTACGCGAGTGATAAGCTCCCTCGAGCACCTGCCGCTGCGGTACCTATAGAAAAGAGATAGAGGGTCAAGTGAACTGGAAAGTACAGAACAGTTTATAAGCCTTTTGGCCTTTGACTCGACCCTTTTCAAAAGCCGGGTGAAACCAGAGCCCCCCAGATATGAGAGCAGTACTCCATCCAAGGGCGGATGAGGCCACGTGTATAGCTGGATAACTGAAGGAAAAAAAGTCGCAGTCTAAACAGAACTCCCAGTTTCTTTGAGGCCGCCCTAGAAACCGTTGTGATGTGAGGTTTCCAAGACATTTTTTTGTTTATGTTAAAGCCAAATATAGGATGTTTATATTGTCAACAGGAGAGATATATATATATATATATATATATATATATATATATATATATATATATATATATATATATATATATATATATATATATATATATATATATATATATATACTATCTTATATATATATATATATAGTATATATAGGGTGTCTCACGAGTTATGTTACAGCGGTGTATCACCGTACGGGATGTTTAAGTATGAAAATGTGTAAGAATATAAGTTCGATTATTTAATTTATTAAGGAGGATGGGATATGTTACGTTGGTGTCTGCGCACGCGCAATACGAAAACCGCGCACAAACATGAGAATGTCGAATGGGATGATATATTTTTATGGCTTCTGTGAAATGCACATAAAAAATGAGGTGGGCTCTTCCTCTCGACATTTTTTTATACGGTTGTTCGTTTCCACGCAATGTACCCATAAACAACTAGACGCCCTGCATAGACATATCATTTGCGTTAATAAATACAGTTACATGTACAGGTTCGTAAACGCGTCAATGATACCAACAATAGTTTTAAACGTGAATGTGAAAAGGTTGAAGAAAACAATGGTATTCAAGACAGCTCATAATATCGATACATGTAATGTAATAACGTTGTTAATAGTATCATAACAAATTTACACCTATGAATCTTATCCACAACATGCAAGAAGGGAGAAGAACGTCAGGTCGTTTCAACTTGTACATACAGTATTTACAAATGTTGTTCGAAGACGCTTCCATCCAGGCGAATACATGCCTCAGCCCTCTGGCGCCAGGTTTCATTGCATGCCAATGACAGTGATGCCGGGTTGATTCCCCTACATGCGTTGGTTATTTGACGGCGAAGATCATCGGGCGAGGTTACTGGGTCATTAAACCCAGCGTACACGGTATGTTTGAGTTACCCCCACAGAAAGTAGTCCAGTGGTGTTAAGTCGGGTGAACGCGCAGGCCATGGAAATGGACCAGATCTTTCGATCCATCTTCCCGGAAAGGTTCTGTCGAGGTAGGTCGTCACTATAGCTGCATTATGTGCTGGGCACCCATCATGTTGGTAATATATTCTTCGTCGTGTCCTTAAAGGTATATCACTCAGGAGGTCAACAAGGACGGTCTGCAGGAAATGGAGGTAACGCTGTCCTGTCAAATTTCCCTCGAAGAAGTAAGGCCCGATAATCCTACTATTGAGTATACCACACCAAACGTTGACTGAGTATGAGATCTGGTGATGGCTAGTGAATGTTATATGGGGGTTTGTTTCCGTCCAATGTCTGAAGTTCCACCTGTTATACATACCGTTATTGGTAAAGCCAGATTCATTGGTCCATAAGATATTTTCCAATAAGTCCGGTACATCCATTAGAAGGCAATCAATGACAGCCAGGAATCCCAGCCGCCGTTGTTGCACAATGTGTGGCCTATATGGGTACATGTTGTATACAACACAAATCCGTCGTATGGTTTCCTTCGATATTCCCAAGACCGAACTAGCCTGCC
>JABUQX010030406.1:0-49349 GCA_015478945.1 Trachelipus rathkii
CCATTATTATTATTTTTTATTATGTTATTTTTTTTTTAATTGATTATTTCTCACATTTCTCCTTCTCCTTATTTTTTTTTCTTTAACCTGCAAATTTTAAAGCTACTATCGAGTTATCGTCGGCTATTTAATCTGATCATTGACTCTGTCCAATAATATATACTATTAAATAATAGTAATATAGATATTACTATAATACTATATATATTATATAAATATATATACTACATATATATATATATATATATATTTATTCATTATTATTATTTTATTCATTTTATTATTATTACTATATATATTATATTTAATATATTATAATATTATTAATTATTATTATTATTATTATATTATATTTATACTATTATTATTATTTATTATTATTATATCTATTATTATTATTATTATATTATGATTATCTATTAATAAATATTATTATTATTATAATTGTATATTATATTATTATTGATATCATATATATTATTATTAGACTATTATTATTAATAATATATTATCATTATATATTATTATATTTGCAGGTTTGAGTCAATTGATTTTTCTGTTACCTGGTTGGATTTCATTCTCTCCTTTTTTTTCTTTTCATTCTGAAAGAATTTCATGTTCTACATTTCGAGGCATGTCGGGTTTGAATCTGAGTATTGATATTTTTCTTCTTTTTTTTTTTATTCTTTGGTGTGTCTGAGTCAATTGATTTTTTTTTTATTGGTTTTAAATTTTCATTCATCTTTCTTATTTTCTTTTCATTCTGAAGACTGCCATGTGTTAAGTTTCGGGTCGTGTCGGCTTTTAATCTGAGTGTCGATTTTTCTCTCTTCTTTTGATCTCTTCGGGTCAGTGTGGTTACTATGAAACAGTGCAAAGAAATTAATATTCAGGGTTTTAGGCGGCTTGTTGATTGAATGAGTTAATTCTTTTTAAAGTTGTTCACTACTCACAATTACTCACTCACAAAATTTATAAAATACTATATTTCTTCCATGTTGTTTATGTTAATTTCAAACACGCATTCTTTGAAGAAAAGTGAAGAAACCAAATGAAAAGATGCCAGATTCGCAATATTATGCTGTGAAACGTTAGCAACATATTTATATAGTCTTACGAATGTGACATCTTTTCATATGAGTTTGTAACCTTTTTTTCGAATTATGCACGTTTGAAAATAAAAGGAACATTACGGTAATCTTATATATATATATATATATATATATAACTAGTTCCTAATAATATATATAGTAATAATATTATGAAATTTATATATAGTATATGATATATATAAATATATATATATATAATTAACTATATAATCTATAGGAGTATAAATATATTATATATATATCTAATATATATATATAATACTTATTATATATATCTAACCTATATAAATATAATATATCATATTATATATATACTATATGGTTATATATAAACTATACTATACTATAATATACTATAACACTAATATATATATACATCATATACATAAACTAGATAATATATATATATATAATATTGTATACATATATATATGGTATGTCATGTATGTATGTATGTATGTATTAGTGTAGTATGTATGTATGTATTGTATGTATGTATCTATGGTAGTATGATGTAAGCGTTAATATACCTATAAATACTATACTATTAAATATATTATATACTATGTAGAATATTTTGATAATTTTTACACCGTTATATATATAATATATATATATATAAATATATTATATTATATATACCGTATACGATCCATAAACTAGTAGTATACGTAAATATATATACTATATATTATATAGTATAGTACTTCTACGGGAAAATGTTATTGATCGAAAATATGATGAGTAAAGGTATATTTTACTACTGAAGAAGATGAATCTCTTACCCAATTATGAATAACAACACTCGTTTTGAAAGTGAATGGCGAAAAGGAATCGCAATTTTATGAAGAAAGTTGTACTAAAAACTAAAATATTACAGGAGGGAAAATGAACTCTGATATCGTTACACATTACCCAATAATTGTATCCTCCAACATTCAGAGCAACATGACCTTTCTAAACTCATTCTAAATAATTAATTAATAATTAATTAGGAAAAGAAAACTGGTGACATTCAAGTAAAATAATCTAATTCTTTTATAATTGGTGACAGCAGGTGTATTAAAAACCAAGAAAGGGATATTTTAACACAATATTCCACCTGTCAGAGTCGGTGAGACTTCTACGCCAACGGGAAAGTAGTTAAATGCTTTGTGATCAGGTGAAAAATATTCACGGAATTTATAGCCAAAAACATTAATTTTTGAATCACGTTTGGAAAATAAATCGAAGAGTAGTGCAACCTAGCTTTCTATGAGTTGTAACGTTTAATATATATTATATATATTAAGTCTATATAATATATTATAATATATGTATTATATAATATATAATACTTCTAGTATAATATATATATATATTATATATCAGTATAAAATATATATATCAGGGTTTCTTTCCAAGTACATTTTTTCACATTACACCAATTACATGTCACATATAGGTACTCTATAATTGTTCAAGTTACACACGACAAGTAAAGACTCTAGCAATTTGACTCAATGTCACAGCTACAAGTTACAGACATGGCTATTAAAGACACATCAATTACTTATGATAAACTCTTAACTACTACTCTATAAACTATAATATATATATATATATAAAATAGACATATATATATATTATATATATAATTATATTTTATTTCTTCTTTATAATTTTATTAATTTTATTATGATGTCGTTTTACCACCCTATACTACTATTTATATATATATAATATATATAATTATATTATATATATATATAATCAAGTATATATTATTTTATTAATATATATATATACTATAATATATAATATATATATTATATTATAATATATATATAGATAATACTAATATATATATAATATATATATATATAATATTATATAATATAAGATTATATATATATATATATATATATTAATATTAATATATATTATATATATCATCACTCATCATTCATCATCATCATCATCATCATCATCATCATCACATCATCATCACATCATCCATCATCATCACATCATCATCATCCATCACATCATCATCATCATCATCATCATCATCCATCATCATCATCTCATCATCATCACATCATCATCATCATCATCATCATCATCATATCTATCATCATCATCACATCATCATCATCACATCATCATCATCATCAATCATCACATCACATCTCATCCATACCAGATCATCATCATCTCATCATCATCATCATCACCATCATCATCAATCATCATCATCATCATCATCATCTCATCATCACATCCACATCATCATCATCACATTCATCTAATGATCATCACATCACATCATTATCTCATCATCATCACATCATCATCATCACATCATCATCATCCATCATCATCATCCATCATCATCATCATCACCCACTTCTTCTGGAGTAGCATAATTCACTCCTATAAAACAGAACATAATAGAAAACATGAAGCAAAAGAAAGAAAGCCCAGCCTTACCCCCCCTTGTTACCAATACGAGAACACGGTCCAGTCAAAAATCCACCTGCCATAACCTCCAAAAAACCCTGCTATTCACCCGTTTGCATCCTGTCTCTCGCCCTCTGCAAACTCAAATTTCTCTTCTCCAGCCATCCTTGTCTGACTCCATCCACTTTTTCTTCGTCTCCCATCCGGCGATCCCCAACACACTACCACCGATACATCCGTTTAACACGGCGGATACATCCATCCTTACAATACCAAACCATATTCACGTACTTTCATTTATCGCTCATTTACCCCACTTCTCCACACCAAACAACTCTCTATACGCATTCCTCATTTCATTTCTTTTCACACCTACACACGCCACTAAATGTCTATCTGAAACACATGTACTTTAGGATTATACATCTTATTGAGAAGATAGTCCCACTACTATACATTAACACGGTAATATTTCACCCTCATGAAGACCCTAGCACACTCAAGACTTAGTCCCTACATCCACCAACGATTAACTGCACCAGCCACCTTAGTCCATTCACATCTTTCCTACACTCTGCATCATCGCTCCCTTTTCATCAACATATATCCTAAATATTAAATTCAGACACTTTTCCAAGCTGGCTCACCATCTAATCCGTAAACTCACACCGAGGACTTCCCACTCACACCATAACCTTACTCTTATAGATGTTTACTTTCATCCCTCCTTTTTCACACACTACTAAACCTCTCTACAATCCTCTCAACTCCTCTTCAGATTCGCCACACAAAACCAAATCATCCTCAAATAATAGTTAAATCCTCCACTTCCTCCATCTCCATCATCCTAATTTTTCCCCTACCACCCTAATTCTTTCATAACTCATCCATAACAATTGACGCCAAAACATAGCACATCCGTCCTCACTCCCTATAATATTAAACTAATCACTTCTCTCTATTTATCTTACACACGCTTCACTATCGTCATGCATACTTTTTATTCCATTCGAAGTTTACCACCAAGACCATATCACTAACACCGCATAGAGCTTCCTATAATCCTTAACGCCTTTGCAAATCCATATCTTAAAAACAATTTATTTCCCTCCTCATTTCAAATCATGTTCAATGGTCAGATTTACCACACATCCTGACACTTCTAAACCACCTTTCTCCCAATCAGTTCTCAGTCATTCGACCACTCTTTCGACCAAAATACCAGAATTTTTCTTCCCCACACACTCAATAAAACTAATCCAGGAATACTACTTATCCATTATCCCCCCTTACCCCAAAAGCGTTACTAATATGCTCACCCAATCCCCTCCGGAACTAAACCCCTCCCATAAAGTTTGTTAAACAACTTTCAAAATCCATCCAATCACACCGCCCCAAGAATATATATAATAGAATATATATATTATTTATATATATAGATATATAATAAATATACTAATATAATAATATATAAGTAATATATATATAAGGGATAACAACCCAATTCAATATCAAATATAGCATCCAGTCAACCTCATTATTTAGGCCTTCTTCGCATTTTCGTATATACGTTTAATTCAATTCGTTTTCGTACTAAATAAATGGGATTAAAGCTAGTAGATTCCTTTACTTAAAAGCAATGTAATGATAATGCATCTTGATATTTATCATAAATCTTATTTTAATAATGGTAGGCACATTTCGGGATGTGTAAGTCGAGTCCCTTCAGCTGCTGTTTTATACATCAACAAATTAAAAATAATGAAATATAAAATGCAGGAATTAAAATATTCACAAATAATTTTTGAAAAAAGTTATTGAATCTTTGAACAAGAGAACTATTCGATATAAGTTTTTCTGCTCTTTCTTGTGTTTTCATGAAAAAACTGAGAGTCTTTTTTCTGAGTGCGAGATCAGTTGCATAGAAATTGAGTGTCCCTAGATATGCATTGACTTAATATCACATTCGTCTGCACTTCTTCGTTGTAGGATACATATCGTAGCATTGTTGGAATACATGCCATAGTAACTTAACCTGCAATATTCCCCAAGCATAAGTTATCTAGAGCTGTAGTGATTTGTCCTAAATATCGTATGTAAGCTAATATTTGCTGTCATATGGTATGTTAGTATTATACACTTTGTGTCACACCATACTAAGATGTAAATCGCTACAGATTTAATGGGATCTTAATCGCTTTGAGTATAGTCATATTTACGTTATAATTACTCCGGGAAATCAAGTTTCCAAGTATAAGATTTATTTACATAATTCGACATGGAATTTGTATATCAGAGCCATTTGCGTGTTAATAAATGCATGCGTAGTAATTGACTATCGATGCGTATCTATCTACTGATCTTGTTAGAAAATTCATTACCAGGAAAATACAAACTAATGTGAATAGATTTACTGTGTATAATAAACAAATCTTTTTTTCTTAAAATGTTAAGAATTTCATGTTTAATGCACATAAATATGAAGGGTGTGTGATGCTTCTTCTGGGACTTATTTGAGAGTAAAATGATTACGCTGCTTTCGACGTGAATTGAATAAATTGTATCCTTTGCGAGGGAAATATTACTACAATTCGTAGTACCCGAAAAAAGTGAAAGAATAAACAAATTTAATTCGCTGCAAATGTATCCGGAAACCATAGCTAGGTGCCTCTTGAATAGCGAAATAACAGATAGAGAATCTAAATACAAATTTTTGTCCTCTTTAGTGTACGTGTATGGATGGATGTATAAATAAAATCCAGTGCATTTGCAACTACAAATCTTAGGTATCAGTCTTATACGCGGGATGTCGAGGATTTATTCTATCATCACTAATCTTGATCTTGATAAGAAGACAGGTCCAGTAGATCCCAATATAAACTAGATTAAAGTGATGAGATGAGCGTGTATGTATAGCGGAAGTTCAAAATGTTAAGTACAGAATTATATTGTTGGTTGTCATCGGCGCATATGAAATTAAGCATTAGCAAAAACACATTTATGACAAAGTCGACTTGAGCAAACAAAGGCTCCTTTTCTTATTAACCTTCTCCAACACAAATACCTGTCCCCCTCCATAATCAAACAATTCTCCCATCTACAAGAAAACCTACTGCAAAAACAGTCAACCCAAAATATTATACTTTCAGTAGATCATTCGTTACAAACCACACACACTAAAACTACTAGACTATTTGGACTTTATCTCTCTTTACTAAACTCGGAACTAAAGATCAATCTCACGATTGTTCCCCCTCCATTGCCAATACCGTAAATAGATAATATATTCTCAACATTGCCCTTATACCAAATCTATGAATCCCCACTCAAAAAGCTAATGTCCCTGCCTCGAGTTAAATCCAGAAAACATCCTACTATCACCATTCTTATACTCCAAGTAACAAAAAACAAACCAACGACATCTACTTAATCAGCTCCTTCTCATCTAATTCGCACATACATTCTCAAAATATATGTAACATCACTTACCTTACCCAATAAATATCACCTTTTTCTTCCGACCAATATATACCATTCATATATACAAAAAAATCCTGTTCCATGAAACCGTGACGTACTCATTCTTGATTTCTCTAACGTTTCCCAGAAGTGCTGTAACACAAAATAGATTCCCATTTAGCCAAAAACTATATATACACAGAGCCCGTGATATTGAAATCATTGCAATATTTCCCAAATATATATAGATTTCCCGAATTACTAATTCTCAAAATCCGAGAAATATAGCAACACTGCCTTCCGTACACAAGCAAAACACCTATTTCCTGCTACCCTCATATAATCCATAGCGATAAATGCATAAACATAATATCAACTTTAACCTCTTACCATGACTCAGATCCAATTATGTCATCTATAATCCAGATCCATATATCTTGAAGCATAACTTCTGTTAACAACATTGTAAAGATATGGTAAATTAACAACAAAAGCTCTCCCTTATAGCGAATATCTCTATCAACTCATATTACACAATATAATTATAATCACTTCATCATATATACAGCCACTCACTCTAAAAGCAATTACCATACTAGCCAACTTCCTACACACCTAATATTCTCATATCAAAAAACAAACAATAACAACTCATTTAAAATTATAAATTTACCAAAATCCTCTGCAACAATTACTCTCTAGAGGCAATAAGCTTGCGTTATT
This sequence comes from Trachelipus rathkii, assembly GCA_015478945.1. Classification (NCBI taxonomy): domain Eukaryota; kingdom Metazoa; phylum Arthropoda; class Malacostraca; order Isopoda; family Trachelipodidae; genus Trachelipus; species Trachelipus rathkii. The sequence goes on from JABUQX010030406.1 coordinate 7,737, forward strand.
AATTATATCGAGTATGACGTATACCAGCAGATCGTGAATAAAGTAACCTGCGTAAATGTACTAAAACCGCGAACTTATGTCGCGAATCCATTACCTCTAAGAACTAAATCATCTATAAAAATGATTATATACTCTTAACTCTAAAGAATATTATCATATAGTCTCGTATAATTAGCATTATAATCTTAATTAGACATTAGTGATACTATATACCTCTTAAGCTAATATAATTAATAATAAACTAATATATAAATAATTATGATACTATATATTAAATATTATATAAAATATATTATATATTAATATATATATTTAATAAATATATTCATATATATATATATATATATTTATAATATAATGTATCCTGTTTAACCTCTTTGCTTCTGGCCTAATGGGAAAATAAGTATAAATAATATAAATATAATAAATAAGATAAAAATAATAATAGAAATTAAATAAATAATAATAATAATAAACAATAAAATTAAATAATATAATTAAATTAAATTAAAGATTAAAATATAAGTATATTAAAGTATTATTAATCCATTAATTTAAATGTACCAAATTTGTACAATTATACTATAAAAATAATAATATAAATTAAATAATAATAATTAATAATAATAAGATATAATAATTATATAATAATATAATAATATAATAATAATAATAATTAATAAAATAATAATAAAATATTATTAGCAATAATACTATAATAGCAATAGAATAATAATAACTTATATCTAGAACACTTACATATAAACGAACTAACAATCAATAATTAATATTAGTATTATTATAAGTTTATATATAATAGTTTATAGAAATAACATTTACTTATCATACTCAAATCAATAAGCTAATAATTATTATTATAATACAAAATATATATATAATATAATATATTAATTATAATTATTATAATTATTTAATTAATATAATTATTATTAAAGAATATCCTTACATTCTCTACTAATAAATAGCAGTTCTTATCTATAATATTGTGAAATTATTTTTGTTCTTATTATTAATTGATATATTATATTAATAAATATGCTATTGTTACTGTGTAGTATCTGAATGAGATGATAGATGAGAGATATAGTATTAGAGATATAATTGGCGGCAACTAGTATGTGTATGTAGGAAAATGAAGTGTATTGAAAGTATATACGGATTAAGATAAATTAGTAAAGGTATGGTGTGAGTGAGGACATCCTCGTGTGTATAGATTTATTATTAATATTGAGCTTATATTAATGTATGGATACAGTCTTAATCAAGTAGCGTATTATATATAAATAATGAGTTAGATATATAGTTATTAAATCATTAAATAATTATTGATACTGAAATTAGTAAAACGTTAATAAAGATTCAGAGTTATTAGTTAGGTAGAAAAGATGTTATATGAAATCAAGATGTGCATAGATTGCAAATTTATAATTCCTCATATATTTATGGAAAGTTTAAGTTCATTTTGAAGATGCACCATCTTCAAAAAATAATTTTATGAATTATATTATATTATATATAATCAATATGCAATGTAAATAGTAAAATAATAATATATAATATATAAAACATAAAAGACTAAAATATAATAAAATAAGTGAAGAATCTAAAATAAGATGAAAATTACAAAATAAGGTACAAGCCAAACTTAAAAAAACCTAATCTTGAGGTATAATGAGGAAATTGAAATGATATAATAGCAATGAAACTATAAATAAACAACTCGATAATCAATAAAATAATAATCATAAAAATCAAAATAATAATTAATGATTAATCTACCAAAAAAGTATAAAGAAATAATAATAATCCAGAAAATGTAATAATAAATTAATATCTATGTGTTAAAAAGTATGAATTTTAGGTAAGTATGTTGAGTTAACATACAGATATAAGAGATAACGGAGATCTGTAAAGGTATCATATAACATGATATGTGATAGAGATATACTCAGAAAAATAGATAATTATGCGAAAATTGAAGCGGTTTGGTAATATGTTAAATCTATTTTTAATATGAATATAGTTTACAGCATTTAATATAAAAAGGTAGAAAAATAAATAATTATAAAGGGTACTTTTTTCACGACTGTAATTAATTACTTATTACTAAACTATTTCATGTGATCTAGTGGAAATGTTACCACACCTTAACCCCCATGATCTTGGAAAAAATAGGTATAGACAATATATATATATAAATATATATATTATATATAAAATTATAATTAAAATATATAATATATATAGTATATATAGAATTATATATATATATTAAATATAATATATTATATCATATATATATACTATGTATATATATAATATAATTATTAAATATTAATAATATATATATAAATTATAAGTATTAATATTAATTATATAAATATATATATATAAAATGATACATTAATAAAATGAAATTAATCGAATAAAATATATAGAAAATATAATATATCTCTCTCAGAAAAGGAAATGAAAAAAATAAAAAATAAAAAATATTGGCAAGTTTAAAATATTCTCTAAAAATAATTAACTTATACAATACCAAATCCAAGTACCGTAAGTATTCAAGAGCTCAAGTGACAAGTATTTGCCACAATAGTAATCAAGTCTTATTAGAAACTGCAAAAAGAACGATTATCCCCCATTGTTGATACAAAGCATCGATATATAACAAAATCATACAAAGTATTGTACTTTGATTAAACCTTCAAACCCTATATATAATAATAATAATATATATATAATATATTATATATATCATTATATATATAATTATAATAATATATTATATATGAAACTTAATTATAATATATATTATTATATATAAATATATATATTATAATAATTACTATAATATATATATATATATATATAATATATAATATATATTAATATATATATATATAAAATATAAATCATATAATATTAATAAATAAACATATAATATATATATATAATATATAAATTATATATATATATATATATAATAATAATATATATATATATATATAATTATATAATAATCATATATAATATAAATAATATATATATAAAAAAACAAAAGAAATACCCACTATGATATCTTAAAAGAACGTAGATATAAGTTAAACTAAATAAACATATATATGAATTTTTCCTGACATTTTTATTTTTCCGAATGAAATTGATTGTTTTATATATCTAATAAATCACAGATATATACCATAAAAAAATAATAATATAACATATATGGAATCGCGTATGAAATAAAAATAAATGAAAAGAAAATAAATAAAGGATTTTTTTATTAATTTTTTGATATATAAGTATATTTATTTATTAGTTTTTTTACGGCATCGAGCCGTAACGTATGGTACACAGAATGAGGACAAAGTCCCCCTTCTCCCACATATAGAGCCGAAGGACCCATAACTATCTATCATATCTTTGCCCGGATTACCCCGAGGATATCTTATCCAGTTAAAAAGAAAACATAATAATTGTTTAAACCTCCATATATTTAATTTCTTATACCTAATTTAATATATCCCTAATTCCACAAACTTCCCGACCCATAAAACACCGTTATCGCACCCGTGTGAATCCCAATATTTTTATAATAGTAAAAAAATAATAAAAAAAAAAAAAAAAATAATAATTACTTATCTACCTATATTACAATTAATCCATATTTATTTAAAATAAATATATTAGTCTTACAACTATAAATTCATTACAAATATATATTGGAATACAATAATATATATAAAAAGTATCGATAGTTGCTAATTTTAAAATTAAATAAAATTTTAAAAATAATTATATTATTTAATATTAATTTACTAAATAAGTTAAATAAATAATATATAATTTTAAATTTTAAAGTTAAAATAAAATTAAATAATTTTAAAATTATACATGAAAATCAAAAAGAATTAAAGAAGTAATAAAATATTAAATAATAATAAAAAAATTAGCTCGTCTTATATTTGAAATAAAATTTTTGCATAATAAGTAAATCCGAAATTATTCTCCAATATTCTACACACACATATCACAAACTAACCTGATAACCTCAATCCTGCCAAATAAATATTTCATTATAGAGTACCCCTATCCCTAATAAGTTCTAATAATAAACAAAGACCCTTAACAGAATTTGTAATGTGAGAAAAAATAAATTATAAATTTTATCTATGACCATATGACCCAAGTATAAAGCATGCAACGCCATCATTAGGTATAAATAATAATATTATATATGGTAGAAATTCGTAAAGAAATATATATAAGAGTAATAAGTATTAAAGACCAGCAAATTGCAAAGCATTTGCTTAGATTTTAAAAGCTAATCATAACAATTTGGCATTATATAAGTACCTACGACTGGAAAAACATAAGCCATATATGTTGTGAGCCATATGTATAAGTAAAAATATATAGGTTATATATTAATAAAGTAATATAAAAAATAAAAGAATAAAAGCGTACTTGGTGAAAATTTGACGATATTTCTCGTTCAGCTATAAATAAACTATGCAATCATGAAATATTTAAATTTGATATATATTTGCTAAAAAAAGGTTCATAAAAAAAAATATAGATGAATACAAGATATGTTAAAGACTCCTCCAGATATAGTTATTATTTAAGATATATATAGTATATAATCAATGTCCAACCAAACCTTTAAGATATTCATAGTAATACGATTATGAACTGTATATTGACCGAGGAGATCACAGTCTAATAATGTATATATTAATATAAGACTCAAGTCAAAGCTAATATGATAAAGTATATTTCCTCAAATAAAAACCAGTTAGAGAAAGAAAAGAATAATCGAAATAGATATGAGTGCCACATAGGGGCAGTATCTGAGTACCACTTATGTCCCATGTATTCCCACATACGCCACTAAGTAAGAACTAAGCACAACCCACAAACCAATTTCAAGCCATAACCAACTAAATGAACATAAGTATCATAGGTAGAAATTAGTTGAAGATGGTGTATCTCACAGTATGATTCATGTTTGTAGCCACTATGCTTCCTCAGTAAATTAATAATATATATATATTTATATTATATATATATAATTATAATTATAATATAATATAATTAAATATATATATATATATAATATTAATTATAATATATATATATTAGATATTAAATATTAATTAATCATCCAGAGTATCTATTATATATATTATATATATATAATATAATACAAACAATCTAGCTTTTGAAAATCCTAAAATGCAATGTAACATATAAAAACTTTATTATTTAAGATATAAATTATTTCTAATGAAAAGCAAGAACGCAATTAAACACAAGGAAATGAAGAACACTTAAACAAAATTGTAGGCTGCCATAAATGGGACCGAGTAAGTGCTATACACATTAAAATTATTCATTAGTTATTTATTATAATTTAATAAACAGAAACACATAATAAACAAATTAACACCTCTCAGAAGAACCGATATAATAGATACTAAATAAATAATACTCTATATTTAATATTAATATAAATTAATATATATAAGATACATAATTATATTAATATAATTAATAGATAATATAATAAACTTATAATTATATTAATTAAGATATATATAATATATATAAGAAGATATAATATATATAATTAATATAAATAAATATATTATTATAATACTATTTATAAATATATATCTATCCATCATGATTAATGTAACTAAACTATCTTTTATTATGACATCAAATAACAGATATTATCATAGATATACCACCATTTCGTATATATAAGTTATACTAGATATATAAATAATTTATATAATTAAACTTTGTAACTATTTCCCTATAAACATTTCTAGTATCTCATTCACTAACTCCACAGGACTGGGATAAGTAGTATGACGAGTAGAAACATAAGAAAATAATAATTCGTATATTTAGCCATTCATATTTAATAATGACAATGACCATTATAATAATATATATTAAAATATTAATATATTTATCTAAAAAATATTGACATAGTTAAAACTATGATATTAGATAATGATTTAGAATAATAATGCCTTCTATTGTAAGAGAGAAAACTACTTATAATAGATCCATACTTGGCAACATATTACGACACTCAGCACACAACACGATCTAATCAGAGAGTTCAGCCCATTAAACATCGAAATCACCACCCAACACACATAAACATCAAAGGCAGCTTACTCAAACTCAGCACACAACAACACAGACGACACCTATAAGCACAAACTAGGCGATCACCAAATCAAAAAATTAAATCTTTAAATAATAATACACTAGCTTAGCCAAATAAGAATATAGAGATAATAAATAGAAATTTAATTAATAGAAAAATTGATATGATATCATCATTAATTCATCAATTTAAGGTTAGAAATCGAATAAAAAAATCGATAGCAACATCATATACTGAATATGGTATAATCACGGGATGATACCAGTAGGTAAGGCAGTTAGTAGCTCCTACCCAAATTTTAGTCTTTAATTAAAAATTTATTGTAAAATATAAATTATGACCAAAAATAGTAATAATTAAGAATTTAGAGATAGAAAAGTAGTAAAAAAAAACTGTATTGCAATAAAAAATAAACAATATGACAAAAGATCACAGTTATCTAAACAGTCCTAGAAGTCCAACCCCTCAAACATAAATTCACATAATAATTCTTAGAGACGAAAAGTCGTTAGCTAAGATAAATATATGGCACTGTCTGCCTATCATCTATCCTACAAATAAGAATTGGTAAAAAGCTGAGTAGGAGACTGCGTCGATCATATCAGATAATAAATATAAGCTAGTTAAAGGCTATAAGAAACAAAACATATAGCAGTCTTAATCTGTTGCCAGCAAATCAATGGCAAATAGTACCCGCCCAAATTCACGCGAAAGACAGTACTCCAAATTACTTATGTCCCAAGAGTGAGAGAAAGTATACGATACGAGATAATTGAGAGGAAAAAGAATATTGAATCTCCCTCATACCTCTCTCTCTCTCCTCTCTCCTCTACCGAGAATATAAAAAGAGAGAGATGAGAGTAAAAGATAGGAGATAGAGAAGAATCAATGAAAGAAGAAAGATAGAGCAAGATATATAGAGAGAGTGCAAATATACTAGTAATATAGCAAACATAGAGTATAATAAAGATTTCAGAACCGAAAACTTTTATCCAAGGAAAATTACTATGAATGAAATGTTTTCTTATTAATGTCAATTTCTCTATTAAGTAAATCTACAAAAAAATATACTTCTCTAACCTTATGATTATTATAGGAGACCAAAATAATTCGTCATAGTAACTAGTAACACACGGACTGTATAGAGACCAAGGATAAAAAAAATAATTAAAAGAAAAGAAGGCATGCCATCTTGACTCAAGAAAGTGCTCATTCAGTTTATAGGGTTACTAATTTATGAGAATGTTTGCCATACCGGAATAATGTGAGTAAATGCTGACTCATAATTAAAATATAATTATGAGTGAGCCACCTACCCGCTCAAATATGGACACACAAAGTAACCCGAGGCTGAAAATAATTGATGATATAAATCATATTAATAATATATATTATTATTGACTAAGTTACAAATTGAAGCGATTTATTTTATTACTATAGTATTATTAGAGTTATAACTGACTAAATATTAACTATTATACCAAATATGGTATATTAAAAGCTTAATTAAATATTGTAATCTAGCAGTACCTTAAGCTATTCTATTTATTCTTTTATTGTAAACTATGAATATAGACTATATGTAGGACATATACCATATATGTTAAAGGTAAAGCTCATGAAGTATATACAGATTTGGAAAGAGAAGAGCTAAAAAAGGGAAATAAGGAGTAGCATTAATATTACAAACCTTATATGCAGTATATAAGAAAGATAGTCGGATGGACTAATTGGAGAAACCCATGAAATGAATATGGAATCAGGAAATTAACGGTTATGGAGATGATGACAGACTACCTATATATTATTATTTATATCTATATTTCTATGTCAGGTCCTACAATTGAGTACATTAGGTATAGTTGGAAGATGGTGACAAAACGTTGAATAGCAATTAATTTAACTACAATCGTGTCGCATATTATAATAATAAAGCTAGTGATAGCAATATTAATGTATATTGTGACAAGAATGGACTTCAGATACAAATTCCAAAATTTACAATTGAGTTCGCAGATAACTCACACGTATATAACCTCCACCTCGTACATTTGAATAGAAGAATAAGCCAACAAGAATATAAGTAGTTTATTTGCATCCTTACTTATATAATGCAGTATAAATATAATAATTATAAATACATATATTGTAGAGAGACAATACACATGTGCTACAACAACTGCGTTTTCTGTTACTTCTATTTCAGAGAGAATGGAGGAAAATGGACCCGGAGAGGCGTGATTGTATGTTTTAAGTTGCGTTAAGTGGAGGGATGCGGAAATGACGCTTATATTGGGGCCGTGTTGCTCAATTGTGGAAACTTGAGAGGTGATAGTCGAATGCGAATCAAGTTATTGGGATGCACGAGTTATGATAGATTGTCAATGTTACATTCATAACTACCACATCATAACATATAACTCGACCTATTAAGCTGACTACTATATCTTACGTTAGGGTTGTTTTATGAAAAAAGCTAGGAGCATGATACCCTTTGCTATCTGAATGTTGACGTGAAGAGCCTACTATAGTGAGTTATTACTTGATCATACGTATAATCCAGAGTCGAGGGGAGGAACCGCTAATTTTTACTCATACAGCATGTTTAATGGGGTCGATAATATATTACGCGTTCAGCTCAGAACCTTATGTCACGTTGTACCATATTTAGTGGTGGCTTATCATGCGATCCGTATTTAGGTAACGTTAAGCTATCAAACAGAAATGATGGTATGTATATATAGGTTAAAATATAGAGAGTAGGAGAGGTACAACAGAGAGAATGATGAGTAGATATGAGGTGGAAAGATAAGGATAGAGAGCCTCTGTGGGTGTAATCCATATTCGCGGTCCCATGGACTAGGCTGGGGTGAGAAAGCGCCCATCGGTCAACCGGTGATAGATGAACTCAATAAGAGATTAATTGACATAACACTTAGTACACAACTCAAAGTCGGTGATCCACAGTAGAAATCCTACTACAATTGGCATTACAGTACATGGATTCAAGGAACACACACCGAGTTCTGTTGTTTATTGTAATTCAGGGTACTGCGCTTCCATATTCCAGACATACTTTGTTCTCGTTCTGGAAGTATATACCAGTGTCAGATCAATTCATGACTGTGGCTGTGGGATACAGTTCTATGTTAATTGCACTGGTAGGGGTTTAGAACGAAGCATATATGATGGATTATGAATAATGTGGGGATATATTAAAAATTACACTGAGGCATTTTGCACGTTTAAAGAACCTCGTAACGACTGTTTGAACAATAAAGAAGACAAATTAAAGGAGAGAGAAATAAGGACATTACGCAAAATGGAAATTTGATTATATGAGTGAATTCCAGGGAGTGATCCTGATTAGCAAAAACTAATGACATTACACAAAGTTTTTACTATTTCGCAGAGTCCAATTTACGAAGTCATAAGATAAAGTAATATTATAAGAGGATGAAACGCTCTAGTAAGTAATTGGATGATTAATATAAAAGAGAGTAAACTCATACTATTAATATCACATAACTGAATTGTCGGAATATAAAATATCTCATACTAAATAACAGATATAATATAATCACATTAGATAACTGGTATTATAGTTACACATTATATGTTGAGACATGTTAGAGTAATAACATAGTTAATCCACAATGATGTCATCAATAATTTAATAATAATTAATAGTATAATCACTTCGAGCTGTAAAAGACAAAAGGTATATTAGAATATCGTTAAATATTTCAATCGCTTGAGATTCACTGGAGATAGGATGGAATGCAACACTCATTGATACTTAAATCGACAGCATAACAGAATTTTGTATCTCGAGGAACTTCGCTGGTTGATTAACCACTCTGTAGAGGGGTCGTGGGAGGTTTTCAAAAAAATTTAAGGTCTGTAATGAACAAGATAAAGTTAGTGAAATACTCGATTTGAGTAGATCGATTACTCGTATGATCATTTTCTCATAAACTACTCAGAACAGATGTGATTTTCGATAGGAGCGAGTGTTGTGATATTACAGTTTTCGCTCACATCTGCTGATATTACTTCAAGGTTATCTTCAACAGATATAGTTATATACTCAACATTGTATATGTGGTCCTTTATGGCTTATTCTCAGCGATGACTTTATCATGATAATAATTATAATGTAATATATTACATCTATTATTATAATTATTATTTATTAATTATTATATATTTAAATTATATTATTTAATAATTATATAATAATTATTATTACTTATATATTTATTTATTATTATAATTTTATTATATTATTATAATATTGATTTATAATTATTATATTATTATATTATTATATTATTATTATTATTATTATTATTATTATTAGTATTATATATATATTATAATTATTATTAATTATTATTATTTAATTTAATTATTATTATTATTAATTATTGATTGCTATTATTATTTATTATTATTACTTTAACTTCTTGAATTTATTTTTACAGGAAAGGTAATCTTTATTTTATTAAATATATAATAGTTTTATATTAATTATTCAGTTATTATTTATTAATCATGAATTTTATATCATTATGACATTTTTTATTATCTTTTGTTCTTCACTAATTTTCCAAACGATAGACTTCATATTTGTTTAGTTTATATTAATTCATGTTATATTTTTATCATATTTCACTTTTAAATTATAGTTTTAATATGCTTTATAGACTACCCTTGATAAATGGACTGACACGTGAGTGAATGTGTCGAAACTTTGTATCTTATAAATAAATGTCAGATATGCAAATTGTTTGATCATAATTCTACTCCATCAGTTGTGCTAGTATCCATTCTATCTGTCCCTATTGAAATGCTTTGTGAGTGGATTTTTTGACATGAGCGATGAAGTTCCACTAATTAATGGTACTATTTACTTTTGAGAGGCGAGCTAGCGCTAAAGATGACTGGGTATCACATTACTATTCTATTCGACTTATGTAATGCTCTTTTAATACTTAATTATGAGTTTTCTTATTCTCACGATGCTCGTTAACGACACTTTACGATATAACTCATTCTGGGTAATATTAGATTAAGGAAGATTAAGAAAGATAAGAAAAGAATATATATTATTATTATACCTGACGTGGTAAATATTCAAGTACCAAACATTCCGGTATACCTAGAAGTTTGGGTTTAACATGCTATTTATATTTTTCCTATATATTCATTATACTTTTCAATTTTAACTTATTTAAGTTTATATTATAAACAACTAATTATATACCTTTTCACTATAAAATTACCAATAAATAAATATATATATAGTACTACTTACAAGTTTTTAACCTATATAAGTATCTTTAAATTCAATGAAACTTATTTTATTTTTTGAGTGATATAGGTATGATGCTGGAAAGTAGATAAATTATGGTCCTTCCCTACCTAGTATCTCAATGAAGTACTGTTAGATACACTTAAGTCTTAGGCATAAGTAACAAGTCCTTTATCAGCTCGAAAAATAAACAGACTCTCACCTGATACGACTTACTTAAATAATGTATTTTTTTATAATATCATTTTAATCCATTTATTTTTAGTGAATTTTAGATAACTTTTGATTAAAAATTATAATAATTTAATCACATAAATTATATATTATGATATATAATATTATAATATATATAGTAATATTAATTATATATATATATATATATATAATATATATATATGATATACATATAATATTTGAATATATAAATAATATAATAGATGAGTAATATGATAGTATTAGAGAGTTATGTGGTTAGTGAAGTATAAATATATTCATTCAGAAATAATGATAAATAGTATGTTGATGATAATAGTTTGTAATCATTATAGTGTTATGAAATAGGATATTTAGTAATTCGCATACGTTGGTTTATTTATATGAGTGAAGTTAAAATTAATTCTGGACATTGTGGAGTACTTATCTTGACAGTGAGTGTACTATTGAGGTATGATGTGAAAGTAATATCGTGTTTCTACGCATTAATTTAAAGGTGAGAGAGTAAACAATGTACAAACAAGTAGTCATATGAGTGATCCAGTTAGTCTGAGATTACGTAGAAAATTGAGTATGTAGTTAGCAGATACGAAGAAATAAAGGTTACATTAATACGGTAAGTGTAATGGGAGTGAGGGGTTTTATGTGAGGGGTATGGTTGTGGCCCACCTGGCGCAGGGTATAGAACCTTAACTTGACGATATTACATAAGATGAAGGGTGATCCTAGTGATAGTTTCATTAGGTGGAATTTTCAGACTGTCGACGAGTTATCTCACTAATATAGGTATATATGAAGTAGGGGTGATGGATAAAGCTTGGCTTTCTTTTTATTATGTGTCATATTTCATTTATTCGTTTCACTAATTTTCGTCTTCTTCTATAGATTTTGTATTTAGCTTTTGTGATTCTAAGGCACCTTTTACTTTAGTCATACTTATGTGGCTGGAAAAAAGGAAGTTATGTATCTCTCGATTATAAATTATTCGTGGCTGTGTGATAATTAAAATAAAAGTATTAATTTATTATATATATTTATAAAAAAGTATATTCAAAAATGATATTAAAATTATCTTCATAGATTATTTTCTAGCAATATTTTAATGTCATAGATTAGAAAATTTTTATCCCATGTTTAAAACTATTTGCTCTAATTTCTTAATATTTACTGGAGTTTTTTTAAAATAAAATTATCCAAGTGAATATAAATTAACAAGTCGCAAACTTTTATTTATCATTTTCTAAATACCCAATGATTTTAACTCTGGGCATGTCATGTCATGTCATGTAAGTAATCCAATTAAACTACTTTGAAAATTTCATAAAATGTCGTCGAATGTTTAAAAATATAAATAAAAATAAAATATCTAATATTCTTTATTAAATGTATAAAAATAAAACTACAGATATTAGTTAAAAATGAATCTTACATCACAATTTATAAACATTTTATTATTAGATATGGTATATCAATACATGATCCATATAATATAGTGAAGTATAAACATAAACGTAAAAATACATTATTTATCTAATATTAATATATCAATATATATTCTCGAAGTATAAAGTTTTTTTATACGGCTGTCGAATTATTTACGTTAGTTATTAATACATATATACTCAGTCAGTCGATACATCGATAATTTAGATTTTTTAAGATTATTTTTTTATCGATTATTTTTTTTTCACGATTGGGTGTATAGAAAAATGTTCAAAGAGCTTTGAAATTGCGACACCAATATTACTTTCTACTATCAAAAATATTATAAATAACTGATATCAGTAGGAAGTTGAATGAATTGTTGTAGGATGGTAAATTAATACTTAATAATATTTAAAATATTTTATATATTTTCGTTTTATTGAAAAATGATTGAAGAAATACTCTCCTGAGCTAAAATATTCTAAGTGGATCGCTGTTATCTAAACGGATTCTTACTGTTACGAAGATTGGAACATAAAGGAATTTAACACGTATAGTGAGAGATATAGAAGTGTTTCGGGTCTAAATATTAGACCAAGTGTCATTGTGCTAAAGCTATTTCCACAAAAATTATGCTTGATCAAATGTCCAATTTAATAAAAATATAGTCATACTGTAAAATTTATATACATATTAAAATTGCATTACAAGTATCTAGTGTTTTTAATTCGTGAGTATTAGTGTATCTGGAGATGGCTTTTTATGCTAAGTTATATTGTATGATTAGAAGTGTGAGAGTAAGTATTATTCAGATATTTATCTGTGTTATTATAGTAATTTTACAATTTTATCTTTAAGTTAACACATAAAATAATATTTCCAATTAATATAAATATACTTTTATACTTACTAGTTTAAATCTAAAATAAGACTAAATCTTTACGCAATCTATATGAAAACATCAACACTGACACTATAGAGAATCACTCGTGATATAAATATAGTTCTTTACGATATATTATATCATAGTAATAAAAAAATTATTACCAACAAAGTAATTACGTAAGAAGGGATGTTGTCTCTTTATTTATAAGTGTTAGTATTGGGTTGTAAATATTTTAATATTTTTTCTAGAATTACATTCGAGAGAGTTCGTTATTTATCATTGTTTATTAATGAACTTTGGCATTTATCCAGGTAAATTATTGGGGAAATATTTTCTTATTACAAATTCGCACAATAATTTTTGTATAATATTTCGAGAGTGTGAATTAAATCGTTGGACCTGAGCCGGATTAATAATGGAGTGAGATAATTGAGTATATTATCGTTATAGCCGTTAAGAGTGATTTTGATGTTTATACTTTCGCACATTTGCATCTGAGAGTGAGTATCTTTTTAGATGTTTGCACACGTGTTAGGTGAGCACGAGAAATCTAGCACTAGTGCTGCTCTCAAAGTCTATCATCACATATTTTAAATTAGTATTAATACTCACATATCTCTCAAAAGTTTTAACTATGATATTTATGGGGAATGATGTAGGATTATGAAGCTTTCAAAGCTGATCAAAATGTATTACTCACAATAAAATCTCTTAGGGTAAGTAAGAGTTCATTCAAAATGAAGCAAAATTTCTGTGGTACTTTTAATGTTGTAACAAAGAACATTATATTTTACAAGTTCATTTTCATATACTTTCCTAGATGCTTCTTTTAGTTTCTCTTATACAGCCAAGCAGCCAATTATTCCACGGGCTTGAGTGGTCTTTATTCTCATATGGACTGGGTTGAAGATTGAATATTTAGAAAACTCTAACTCTCTCTAAAAATTTATTTATTTAGCTTTAAGTAAAAAAGTCAGTTGATTTTACTGTTCTGGTGGAGCGTTAAACATAAAGGCAATATAAAAAAATGTTAGGATCACCGATTAAAGACACTTGTGAGTATTCGTGTGAAATATCTAGTAGGTAGCATTTAGCGTGAATAGTTCTCCAGGCACGAACAACGCACACTGCTAGAGTAGGAAAGAAAAAACGGAGGCAACCAACAACGAACAAGTCTGGGTTTTCAATACTCACGCAACACTCATGCGAGAAAAAAAAAAAAAATATAAAACTTAAGCATTAAGTTTCGTTTCTTTATCTTCATTTACTATAGGCCAAACACGAAGAAGAGACGAGCATTGCAGATATCTTGTTTGGTCTCCCATCAAAAGATGTGGGTATTTCTTCTAATCCTCACAACCCACAGGTTATAAACTATGCAATTACTATTGCTTTGAAGCACTATTCAGAAGAGTAAGTAACCTTTTTTTGCAAAATGGAAATTTGAAGTTTGTGCATTTGTCTAATTATATATCATTAAACATAGTTTATAATGGTTTTGTGGGTTTTATAAAATGATTTATATTTAATTCTGCTAATATTATTTATGAGAGTTAATTATAAGGTGATATTCTTTGTTTATTAGGTTTATTTTTGGTCTTGAAGAGGAATTAACAAGAAAATTTCCAACTCACCAACCTGTTTTACCTCCAAGGGATTCAATCGTGCATGTTTACTTTCCTTCAAGAATGTCTGTATGGGAGTTTTTAATTCTAATATTTTATGGGGTCTTATTTTCATCAATCTATTTTTCTGTTTTGAAAATGCAAGGTCTTTACAGCAAATTTGGATTAGTTTTCAGCATCATGTGTGCCCTAGTTGCATCTTTATGCATCGCTGCTAGCGTTTCTGCCCATTTCGGTCTTCGTCCTCTTCACAGTAGAGGAAAATATGTTTACCCAGTGCTAGCAGCCCTAGTTGGTTTTGAAAATAGTATGGCACTAGTGAGAACTATTTTATCAACACCTGATCATCTTGATGTAAAGATCAGAGTTGCACAAGGATTAGCTCGAGAAGGGTGGACTATTACAAAATATTTCTTGTCGATGTTAACAGTTGTTACTATATCATTTTTTTTATTTATACCTATGGTTCAAGAGTTTTGTATTTACGGTAGTTTGGTTTTATTATGCGATTTGTATTTGCAGCTACTTTTTATTACATCTGTCATCGCAGTTGACCTTCATAGATCACAGGATACAGAACGCCATAAACGATCTGCTCATGTTAATCCATTATTTAGGTATCCTCCAATAACACCTGAGACTGGCGTACGTTTAATTAGTCAAAATTTACGCAATTCAGATCAAACATGCGTTCCCAATTTACATAAACGTCATACTCCAACAAATCGGGGAGAAGATAGACTAGCACCACCACAGTCGAAGCCCCAACCACCCAACAGGATTCGTAAGCCCCATATCACCCAAGAGCATTCCTAAACGCTTACGTTTTACATATTTTGTTGCCAGAAAACGTATGTTTCAGAGGATGTTTATGTGTATCTTTATTGGATGGATAGTCTTTATGATCTACACCTCTGAACTGGTTACTCACTGTTACTAACATTACAGATCCGATGAATATGAAGCCCCATACAAAGGATTTAGCTTCTCAATGCTGGTGTAGATAGCGGTGTAAAGTTTGAGATAATCAGCATGGCAAAGTCACGGGTTTCGAATCAGGTTCGACACTACTAGTGATAGAAAAATTCCGGTCAAAAATCGTGGAATTAAAAAATGATAACCATCATTTGAATATGGGCTATCCCGTGAGGTGGGAACTTTAATCAAATTAAAAATAATAGATAACCATAATTTGAATCCTGATTACTGTCCCTATGGTTATTTTCATCAGAAGGTTCTCAGTCAAAATTAGATAATGTTAATGAAAAAAAGAATGCAAAGAACAGAACTGAAATTAGCTATATGCAGTTGAGGCAGAAGCGTCGGAGCTTTGCTAGACGCTTGCCCAGTTTTCACTGGCCAGGTATATTTATATACTATAATATTAACTTATAATATAAGCTTAAGGGGTCATTATCTAAGCATATTGCCTCCAATTTTGCTCTCACTTCCTATTAAACCAGAGGAATCAAAATTGGCACACAACATGCAAGACCCAAATTCTATGGAATGGATTCCTACTTTTAAAGGTAAGTTATATTTTCCGGTGTTTTTTTTTAAAGCTTTTTCTAATTATTTTCTTAGAATCTATATTGTTTATCTCAAAATAGTTTTTTATAAACCATTGGAGCTAAATTTCAAAGTTTGAAATGGGATGGTTTGTGGCTCTTATAAATTCATTTGATCTAACCTGACGCACACCTAACTGAATCAGGGTTGGCACTGATTAAATTAAATTGATTTAATCAGTTGATTAAATGATTTTTTTTTATTTATTTGTTTTAGGCGAATTTTTTTTCTAAATTAATAATTATTCCTAGTGATCACCTGATTAATGATAAGTATATTTAATCTATATAATAAGTAAATTCATCAATGTAGTTTCAAATCATTTTTAATAAGGAAATAAATAAAATTAGATTACTCAGATATTATGCAGTATATATAATTTAAATAACTTAAACTAAATAATTATATTTACTAAACTTATTATTAATTAGGTAATAATTAGGATTATTTACTAATTTTATCAAAATACTGAAACACTGAACTAATATGACGTTGCTATAGTGGTAATAAAAAAATACCATACTTGAACTACTTGATTTTTGTATAAAAAAAATGCCAAGATGGTTTTTGTATGTTAAAGATTTAACAAACCTTAGACAAAGATCCCATTTTGTTTCGTTTTATTAATTGTAGCCCTGTGATTTGCTATATTTAACCAATTTGTTTTAAATTATTATCAGCTATTTGGAGATGTTGACAACTTTTTTCTCCCTCTCAGGATTAGAAACGATGACTGATTATGACCATTGGCAAGAAGGGGCAGTCATTATTCCTTCATCCCCTGGTGAATTACTACTTACAGCTATTTTTGTAATACCAGCTCTTGCTGTTTTGATATACGCTACAATCGCATTATACAGATGCATTTGTTCAAGGAATTACGCAGAATGGCGTTCTTCAAAATGGGGCAAAGATAAATTCAGAGATGTAACTTCCCAGGTAAGATTTTTAAAAAAGAATTAAGGCTCATATTATCCGCCCCCTTTCTCTCTGTTACTACAATTATCTTAAGGAAGGGGGTTGCTTCAGACAAATTTTCTTGTATTCATTTCGATTCAACTGTTTATACTATACAATCATACTTTTGGAAATTTTGACAACTTTAGAAATTTCGCCACCCTCTGGTGAGTTCAGAGACATCATCTGTCAATTTCCTGCAAAAGAATTTCGTAAAAGATGTAATCTTCAATTTGATCGTGCCAGATGTATAGTTTGAACAGTCTGATTGAAATACATGCAAGACCATTTTTCTGATTGCACCTTCTTTAGTGACCTGTAATACTAGCAACCACTTTAAATTTTACTTGTGGAATTGGATGTAGTTTGGAGGACATAAACGGACCTTTGTAATTTGAAAATTGTTGAATATTTTAAAAATTTATAAGGTTTTTAAACGAAATACTATAACAATATTTGTTGGTCTTTTATTTTAGCTATTTTTAAAAGTTTTCTTTCTGTTTTGAATACCTATAAATTTAAAAAATTATATATATATTATATATTTACAAAATATAAACAATGATGGTCTATACAGGTCTACGACGATTCTCAGATGTGCAATATTGCTTCTTCTGTCATTTTTTTTTCAGATTATCGGAGAAGCAGTTCCTCTTATATTGTCTGGACATCCACATGATGTAGAGTGTCTTGGAACAGATGGATCTATTGTTGTATCTTCGTGCCTTGCAGGCGTTATTTGTGCCTGGGATTCTGCAACAGGAGAGTGCCTCGCTTCTATTAATAGGTTCTGGATATGTATTTTTATGACAATTATTGTTCTTCTAAAGTTTCTAAAGTGTACTTTTGTGAAGTTTATTATTTATACAGATGCAGAATGAGCAAGAGAAAAGTAACATCAGATAGAAGTCCGTCATCTCTAAGTGACTGTCAATGCGGTGCCTTTAGAGAGTATGAAGTGGCAGACACAATAAGGAGGAGGCTAGTTTTTTTTATATAAAAAATATTCTGAAAAATATAAGACAATTAACAATAGATAATTTTTTTTATACAGTATATGCTTTCTAATTGCAGGAGTTATCAGAATCACTGGGACACCTTTGATAACCAACCTTTGAATAAGAATGCAAAAAATAATTTGTCGTGTCTCACTTCGTCACATTCACTTCCCTCTTTGAAAACGAGTCTTCCCGATCTTTCTTCTACTATCAATTATCAATTTACTGAAAGATCATCACCATTATCTACCTCAACTAATCATTTCGAACACATACGTAGAGTTTATGAAGACTTCTTTTCAAAGGAGGCTAATAATACAAGAGATGAAATTTCAAACTCTGTGGAGAAGGAACCATTTACTCACAGTAGGAGAAAACATCATATTCGTAACATTAATAATATATATACATATTCGTAACCTTAGTGTGGGTAATATTAACCAAAGTAATGGACCGGTGCCATTGCAGAAAGTAAAAGTACAACGAACTAACAGTGAAAATGGAAATGATGGTAACACTGCAAGAGAACCTGATTCCCAGTACCATTGTAGCCCAATATGGTGCCTTGATTGTATGGATGGATGTGTCTATATTGTGTACTTTGTCTAGTTATTGGTACTGTCTTAGGTACGTGAAGTCTTTGTCTATATTGGTACTAGCGGAGTTACTTTGGAAGTATGGGATATATATTCTTCTACTCTTAAGGTATTGCTTTTCAATTAATAATATATTATTATTATTATTATTATTATTATTAATTAATTATTATTATTATTATTATTATTATTATTATTATTTTATTATTATTATTGAAATTTTCCATATTTATTACACTAGTGTTATCATGATGATGGTAGTTAGTGAGTTGGTAAATTACATCACGATTGCTTTATCTGGTACAGGCATTTGCTGTATTCATTGAGTGGAGCTCACGATTTCTTATGTTCAACACCCATTAACAGAAAAGAAAGATTTTTAGGTGAGATCAAAAGGAAGTTTCTCCAAGGAAAAAGTTTCCAGCTATATTTATTTATACATTTTTAGAATTAAAATTATTTATTTATTAATTTCAAGACAATCTTTTGTAAGTAATATCTAAGGGTCAAATATTTGACCAAAGAATATTATTGGTAGGTACGACCTTTAATTTAAAGGCAGAAAGGCAGTTTGATTCTAATTAAACTAAAAAAAATGTACAAAAGATCATTCTTAGATTTTTAGCAGAAGACCAGTAAAATTTTCATCAGTTTTTACTTAGGGCTTTAAAGTATTTCTAAATATAAATATATAATAATATATATTTATATATATATATATATGATATTAATATGATATTAATATTAATAATATATATATATATATTCTAATATATATACTGAAACTTTTTTGACTTACGTATATCCCTTTTTAATTAGTAGTTAGCAGCTTTTCTCTTTTGCGTTCATATAATTCTTTACATACACTCATCCTCATGAGCTACATAGTTACGTCGACACAACTTAAAATTAATTCCATTCACATAATCATATAACACAATATTTTGTTAACCAAGAGAGTCAAATTAACACAACTTCTATAGAGAAATAAGTCATATAAACTCAAGACATCCCTAAATTATCTAAACTTACAAGCTTTCAAGAATACACGTTGTAGATGTTGTAGATAGAGATTTGTCAGGCGAGTTCACCAATCCTAACTTCAGAACTTCACCAGTTCTAACTTCAAAACTTCAGGACTTCACCAGTTCTAACTTCAGGAAAGCTAATTAGTAGTAGTAATATCTAATTAAGAAAACCATGAATTTCCGGAAGCGCAAGGTTCTACTAAGCCTTATCTTAATAATTGCCAAATTGGCCATAAAACTATTTCCTTGCATTATGTATATTGGTTCGTCGATCCGCGAAAGAGACTCAGGACTATAAATCATAATTTTTATATCTCTCTGGATGTTGGCGAATTTAAGTAATGAATTAGAGTATGGAGGTGAGCTATTGTGACTATATACTAAGAATATATAATAATTTATGAATAAGAGAATTGTTACAGTAACGCAGATTTCAGATATGTATTTAATATGAGTATGTATATTTAGAGAAAAGTAGCAAATTTGATTTATGCTAGTGTTGACTTATATCTGAAACAAAGCTGAAAGGAATACAGTATATGAAAATTAAAAGAGTGGTGTGGTGGAAATGTGTGTGTGCTGGTGTGGTAAAGTAAGAATTAAGAGGTTGAGAGACGTGCAGTTGCATAATTTTGATGAGTGACTACTGATGGTTAAATAAGCTATGGATAGAGCTTTGAATTGAGTGTTAAGGTATTTACCCCCTCACCTTAGAATCTATGATTATATGGTTAAAATTTTAAGTTGAATAATGGTCAAGGTAATTAGTGTGGTTGTAGAACGTATGGTAATCTGAGGGAAACGTTATTGAAATGAGATGTTACTATATTTTTGGGTATAATAATCTTGAATGATTATGATTATTACTGGATTGAGTAGTAGTGTGAGTATAGGTAGCTCATATCATGATTGATAGTTATTGGGGGACCTAGAATAGATGGATATAGGTGTAATTACAAATAAGGGATGGTTTACAAGGTTATGGTTTTGGGGTTGGTATACGGGATGAAAATGTAGAATGGTAGGAAGGTGTATTGATTTCTGTGAGAGAGAGGTTAATATAATATTTATATTAAATGTGTGAAGTACACTTATTCTTTAAAATCACAAGAGTATCATATAAGTATATACTATGAGTTGGCTGTAAGGGATTGGGGGCATAGGAGAGAAATGAATTTCTATTGATTAATAATAACTCAAGGTGTGTAATCGAAGAGTTTTGAGTGATATTTTGATTTTTATGGTTTATGGTCAGAAAAAGAAGTGAATATTTGATAGTTATGTATGTTAAGGATTGTTATAAATAGTTTTCAGAGGTTTATCTTTGAATATGGGATATTATTCGAATCAACTTTATGATACGTTGTTTTTCTATTTGTAAGTTAATATATTTTGTAGTATAAGTGTGTAAGTATTTGGGGCTTGGATGGATCGAATAGGAAAAAGGTTATGAATAAACGAATAGAGAGATAGGATAATTACGAGTGAGAGAAGTTAAAGTGAGCTCATGAGACAATTAAGGAATAAGTATGTAAGGACGAGAGCGCTCGGCCTATAAACCTTGTATGATTATGTGAACAAGTTGATACTACGTGACAAATCGTTGGTGCAAACTGAAAGGCAAGAGATTGTTTAGTTAGTCTACAGCACATAAGGAAGTATGTGGACATAGTCTACAAAGTAAGGTAGATTGTTATCGAATCATATTAATTCTTCTTCTCTGTAGTGTTGTGAATGTGCCTGTGAGCATGATTTGTAGGTGCATGATCATTTATGTTCATTCGGATTAATTAGTGTATACGTTGATTTTGAATGTACATAAAACATAAAGCAACATTGCATTAATACATATTATTAGAGTAAGTGGTTTACTTATGCTATATGGAATTATACGGATTAATTTATAGTAATGAGTGAATACACAATTGGGATATTAGCAGCACATTATTATAATTAGAGGTGTATTATCGCAGTAAGCGTTAATATTAGTAATAAAAAATGTAATATAGCAAAGTATTTTTATACTGAGATTGAATGAGGACTCTACTCATAGGAAAACTTTGTATAGAGGTATATTTCTCAAATAGTCAGCGCTATATAGGAGTAGCAATGAGACATTAAAGAGGTGAGTCCTGAACTCTATAAGATAGCATATATATATGAAGATACAACTATAGAGTTTGACACTATATATGCCGCAGTAGATGATGAAGAGCTCTAGCTCGCGACTTGTGAGACACGTGTGTGGTATGGAATGACTACATCTTCAAATGTACTGTCTACTTTATATTATAGTTATGTGCACAGAGCGCTGATATAAGTGGAGTCCAATTGTTGTGCTTGGTGTATATGTGGATGATGTTGCATAGAAGTGATATGAATTACTAATACTAATTAGTTGAGTAGGGTTAAATAGAGTATTCTAACATTTTAGATAATTAAGGTGAGAGCGCGCTATATCGGATAATTCGAACGCGTAGAAAACAGTAGAGGAGAGAGTTGATAGTATTGTTAACTCAAAGTACAGGTATGATCGCAATATAGAAAACATAATATGATTATTATATACATCTAAGGTGTATGAGAGAGTAGAGGGATATAGAGTAGAGAGATAGAAATAGAGATATAGAGAGAGAGATGACTCTTCTAAATTATATAGATATATATCAATGGAATAGTGATTAGTATTTTTCAAAAATCTGAGTGAGTAAATAACAGCGTTTAATCATAATACCTAGTAAAGTAGGTATATATAGTTTCCATTCAAGGTAGATTATTAGTGAGGAGTGCTGTAATTTAAGTTAACCCTTATAACTAGGGTAAGGGTGATTAAACTGTAAAGAAAATATTAGGATTACCTAAAAAATAAAAGTAAAATGAAAATAATAATCAAAGTAAATGAAGAGTATATATTTGCTGGTTTTCTCATATTTGAGGTCTGAACAGAAGTGTGTCAGAGTGACTGTGAAGGCCTGATTTGGTTTATAGATAATGAACAAGGTGCGTTTTAGAGAGTGAGTTAACGAGATGTATGTGGGATTCATACTCTTTATTAATTTACATTGACTACAAATGATTAATGAAGATATTTTAATGATTAGAGGAGTATATGTAATAAATATATGTAATTTATATAGTTATTTATAATTATAGTTGTTATTGGATAATTAAGATATAATTATAGGTAGATAAGTTAAAAGAGTGTTAGTATTAGTGATTATATATTATTGAGTGTTTATGGTTGTTGATTTAAAAGGCTTCTGAATGGTAAATCATCTCACAAAGTATTACTATGAACGAATAGTGAAGTCAGTGTGTATATGAAAATATCTCTATGTGTAAGTTCAATTATTTTATATAGAGAATTGATTGGTTTTATGGAGATTATAATACAGCTGGAAGATTTAAGTATCACATGGGGTTAATAATTAAGTATTATGAATCTCCTTTGGTTACTTCAATTTTGTTATATGTATTGGAAAAATGGTGATAAAGTTACAATAGATGACAAAGAAAATATTCAGCTCGTGAAAGCAGATGTGAGGGGATGAGCAGCGAGAAGTTGTGTGTTTATGAGTATTACTCGCGCTAGCTTCACCAAGAATAAGGAGATTAAGTGTGATGGGTGCCCTTTATATACTAATAATGTACATGATAGAATGTTTTGGATATTAATCAGGTATATAGAGCGTATAATATAAGTGATGAAAAATAATTGAAGAGTGGAAGATTATCGATAAAGGCAAATTTGGAAGCCGTATTTAGTGTGACCTAATAGTTTTAAAAGAGAAAGCGATGGCACTGATAGGAGTACACGATCTGAGAAAACTCAAGTAGATAATGTATTAAAATGTGAGATCTTTTGTAAGCTCGAAGTATGTTTCCTAAAGTTGAGAAAGTCTAATGGTTATAGAATGATAAAGTCAGTACTAATCTATATGATATAACACTAATGGTCTGAGTTTAAATATTTAGGGTATAATGTGATAGGGAGTATATTTAAGATTGAATTCAAGGTTATTAACATATGAAAGATATGATGTTTGATAGTATGAAAGTATTATATGATTTAATATAATGGATTTAGGATGCCATGTCGAAATAATATAGAGTTCTGTGGTGAGATGGGTTCATATCTCTAATAGTACAGAGCCATATGAATCTGTATGTAACTAGTATCAGCTAGGAGCTTATGAAGAGTAGAATCATATATAGGGGTTTGAATGCTAGTTTTTTTAACTTTGAGGAATTATAATGAATCGTCGATACTATATTAATAGTTCTTGGTTTTGTGCACATATTTAGTTAAGCTACTACCTTTGTTCACTTAAGAGTTAAAGATTTAATATTGTTGATCTTTGAGATTGAATTATGACACATTAATAAGATATTAATATTTCATGATATTATTCTTATCATATGATTTCAATTTGTTGGTTTTAGATAACAATTCATTAAGAAGATGGTGTAGCTAGGGCTGGGATAAATATTGTATAACATCGCACACATCGACGCGTATCAATACTTCAAAGATGTGAAGTTGAGGTGTAAATAATAGGGATAATTATGGAGAGATATATAATAAATAGATATTTTTGTAAGATATGGTGAGTTTTGTCATTTTAATGAGGATACAAGGAGTTCGATTGATATAAGTACTAAGTATGATATTACTATTAGTTATAGTAACCGGATGTAATAGTATTCTGGAGTGTAGTGCTGTTGGTTAATACGAATATCGCCGAATCGCGCGTATGAATCAATGTTAAGATAAATAAATGAATTGGATAGTCATGTTATTTACCATCTGTTAGTGCATTATGTTATATGTACGCAGTAACTGTAGTTATTGTTGGGAGAGTTAAGTTAAGGCGCGAGAATAGGCTTTACTATGAGAATTTTGTAAGGTAATTGATGAGGTATATTGATGATAGGTGAGTTATAGAGAGTATGTTGCACATCGAGTGTGGCAGGGATGAACCCTTACTCTTTGACGATCACCATAGAATAAGGGTTATTGAGCTGTCCATATGAAGGCTTTATGTTTGATGGATCTCTAGATACTTTGCGTATTTGGGTTTACTCTCAATATTGAATTTAATGGTGTACTTAGTGTGAGAGAGTGCGGATTTGCTAGCAGTGTTTTCTGACTGTGTAACAGTGTTTTCTTTATACTGCTTTTTCATTTTTCCGTAATGACACAGTTCGACGCACTACTGATAATTTACTTACTCACATTGTCTATATATATGTTATATGTTAACTGATTAGAAAAGTAAAATGTATTATAAATAAGTAATGCATCGTGTTTTTTTATTAATGTTTATTTTAAATATATATATATATATATTTTGATTAAAACGAATGGGTTAAGCAGTGACAAGTTAATCTAACAAATATACACAATTAGAAATATCACCTACTCTGATAAATATAACTCACCTTAATTATCTTATATATATGTACTTATCATTGGGAACAACCATCTCAATTATTTGGTTAAGGTGTATTAGGAGACCATCTATGCCTACTTATATTATAATATCTTAAATAAATAATTACATAACATAATGAATTAGCTGTAATAATTTATCTCTATCTAAGAGTCAAGTACTAGTCTCTAGCTATGATACATGGTCGAACTTGGTTATATCACTGATTGTTTTAAGTCTTTAAATTTACACCAACACATGAGATTATAAATGATACCTTCACTTCGATAAATATATATATCTACTAACACTATATATACTACATACTCTCGAATATAGTCTAGAATACTCTTTGAGTGCACATTATTAAATAGATAGTAGCTATTTATGTTTACATTTTATACACACACATTAATATTAATATTATATAATTAATATTAATAAATATAATATAATAATATAATATAACTCTTATATCATACTCTCACTAGTAATAAATAATCAAATCACCTATATATATACTTCCTGTGATATTTTATCTCAATTAACTCTTAGTTCCGCAGTCACTCTCAAAATGCACATTGAGTTATATATTCATCCTTTATTCAGACCATTATTCCATAACATTATATATAAGTTCATATATATTTATATCTACCAACACTAATCCTTAAATATTATCTCTAAATATCCTAACTATCTACTTTAGATTATATCGTCCAAAAACTAATTCTCAGATAATTATTACCCGATAAGCCAACTCTCTACTCATATTCATATATTCATTATATATAATACCTAGTATTATATCACATGTTAACTATTCATAAGCATCACTATATATTATATATTATATATATATATATAAGTATATATAAATCAATATATATACCTATTTAGACTTTTAAACTTATATTATAAACCTATATATGGAATTCTTTAAATTCCTAATACAGAAAAAAATATCACATTCACATATATATGTCTGCTCACATAAGGTCCCCATCAGAATCTGTCACTACTACTACTCTCCTTCTCATTCCTCCTTACATTCCAGGCTACACATAATCATTATTAAACCACTCACACTGCATCACATTTACTTCCCCATCGTCCTTTCATCATTTTGTGTCAGTCAATGCTAGACAAATCAAAATTTAGCCCTTTCTTAAATATAACTTAATCATTCACTTTCTCAAACTTCATTCTTGACCTCACCATTTATTTCTCTACATTTCTCATGTTACCTCAGAATGATTAAACAATTTTCGCGAAAGATCAAAGGTTTGCATTACGGCATCACGTAGCAGGTTACGGATTGCATGCATAGCATTAGATCTATTCAGAAGAATAGTGATTAATAGCGGATAGCAAAGCGAGCTATTACTCTTCATTTAGTGCCTCCCTATACTGAGTCACGCTACAAACATTAACGCTTTTGGAATTCTTTCATCTTCACGTGCAACACACTGAGGATTAATTATGAGATAATTAATTGTGTCTGTAATAATTGCTATTTTGTAAGTGTTTTTAATGTGATCTGTATGATGAAGCTGAGAAAATCTACTTCTGATGTATTATAGATAGATATTATTAGATAATGTAGTCTGACAAAAAGTAAGGTGGAGGGGGGTACCAAAGAATCATCTGGAGAGAGTGGTTATAGTGTCTATTAGAGGATGGTACACATCATACGTAACATACTATACACTTACTCATAAATTTGATGGTAATTCATAATACTATATAATAGTAATATTCAGTATATATAAGAGTAGCTCACTCTCATCTTTCTCTCTCATCTCTATTATTAATATCATATATAAGAAAATATATATATTCATCATTAGATTTTGTTACAATCGTATATCTTTCATTATTATAATAATCTATTATCATTACTTACAATCTCTCATCATCTATTTCGTCTCTCTTGCATTGCCTTCTACTGCTCATCTATATATCTTATACTATCTATATTATATATTTCATAGCATTGTATATCTCTATATATCTATGTCTTTTACTTTACTATTACTATTTCTACTCAATCATCGTCATCATACTTACTAGCTCTTATATATAAAAATAGATACCTCTTATCTTTATCTTTTACATTATCTTCTATCTCTCTACTAATCTTTATTTTCCATCTATTAATTCGTCGTTCACTCAATAATCCGATGCGTTCATTCGCATCTATCGGATCTTCTCAATCTATCTATATATATTTTCGGATCTTCCTTTATATATATCTTATTCTGACTCTAGTTACTTCGTTTTCTTCATTAAATGTATTTTCCCTAGGAAGAAATCTATAGTTCATAATATATATTTAAACTTTATTCTTACATCTATATATTATATATCTGTAGCTTATACATTGGTATTGTAGTAGCAGTATAACTCCATAAAACTACCCTATCTCTTAGACATTATAATCATCTATCTTCACCTACCAATCTCCAGGAAACAAGTAATTCTTATTTCAATCTATCTACTATATTCATCTTAATAATATCTACTATAATATAATCTATATATATATTTAATTAATATTAAAATAATAAAATATATTAATTTATGTTAAAGTATATATATAAATTATATATATATATAAATATTATAATATATATTATATATAATATATTTAATATATTATATTATATAATAAATATATTATATAATATTATATATAATAATATATATATAATAATATAGTTATATATTATATATATATAATTAATATATATATATATGTCAGTATATGTTGGGATGAGTGAGCGATAACTGAGGATACATAATGTAGTCTGAGAGAGGTAAAATATTTTATAGGATACTATATTACCACCTAGAATACATGGTTTTAAGTGCGCTAGGGACTTACTGAGGGTATAGCTGTAACCTGTGTTTTAATAGCATTAAGTATTGAAACTCTATAGGAGAGTCTGGATAAAGAAGTATATATATATACTATAAAATCAATATTATATAATATTATAAGTGTTAGTACATATTGGAACAATCTTAAGGGGTAAGCGTTATAGATGATGAAAGAATTGATAAATGATGGACATGATATAACTATATAGAGGGTCGTAGTGGATGTGAAGAAAGAGAGTAAATGAGAGTATATAAATTAGTACATCTTTGATCGATAGGTTGGTCATTCTCTTCATGAAAGTTGCATAGAATGATAGTCGTTCGGTTAATGCTGTGCGTCATGTATATCGTGTCATGATATGCTATATTTGGAGTGTCTATCATTCTCGAACGTGTATCTCGCGTGCGTGGAACGACTGCCTTATAACCTTCGATATATTCAAGTGTAATCTCTCTTTTGTGTGATGCTCCAATTGTTATATATATATTGAGGTTCTAATATATTGCTCCTTCGTCTGCGAAGATAGTAGTCTCTATCTTCTTTTAGTTTATTTCTAGTGCAGTGCTGTTATGGCGATCGTATCAGATAGTGACATTACGTAGGAGTATGAATGGCGAGTTTATTGGAGTGGGAGCTTTATCGTATATGATGATATGTATTGGCCGCGTATCTGACGATCCGCAATTGGATAACCTTACGTCAGAAAATAGTATGTACAGTCGTACGGGGCCGATGTACCCTAGAAGCATAAGGTGCATTTTCTGGTGAGACTGTGCGTAATCGAGTTCACTAGTGTGTGTAAAATGGGTGCGGTGTAGGGTACTGTCGGGTTTTTGAGGGGGTTGGGAACATGGGAAGAAATACTCTCATATCGAATGCCCGGGCTAAGCACATTCTCCATGGCAAATCACAACCGGGGGCGGGCATCTTTGAGCCGGGTGGGCCAGTCTGAAGGTAGAAGGTGGGCTGATGATATATTACTATAATAATAGTTGATTAATATATTATATATATCAACTAATATAATAATATATATATATAATATATATATACTCATTATTATTTGTTGCTATATTAATTATATATATATATATAATATATAAATATATATATTTATTATACTATATAGATGTATATACTATATTATATATATATATATATATATATATATATATATATATATATATACTATTATTAATAAATTATATATATCATTATATAATATATAGTTATATATACTATAATATTATATATAAATTGATATATACACTATATTTATATTTATATGAAATAATTACATATATATATCCTTATCATATCATTTTTAAGTTACTATATAATATATATATCCAATCATTACTAATTTACTTATTAATATAACTTAATTATTATATCTTTATTCTCTTATATATCGTTTGATTATACGCATATACGCTAGGTTGGGTCGAGAGTGTATTTGTGACTCTATGTAACTAAGATATAATAACTATTATAACTTGGTGGTTTCAGGAATTAAATAATATGGCAGAAAGATCTACATTCACCTTATCAAAAAATAAAAAAATAAATAACTCAATCTAGAAAATAAAGATTTATTTAAATTTAAATCAATACACGAATTCTTTTTTTTTTTCCTTTTAAATCGAGCCATTTTTTTTTTGGTAGCACTGACTTGAGCATGAAAACAAAATGGTTCTACTTTCTCTATTCCGTGCTCTTTTTCTCAGTCCTTTGTATATATGTTCAGATCGAGCTGAGAGCTTCTCTTTTTACATAAATGGATAAACAATACGCCACAATGTAGACTCCCTTCAATACTATTCCTAACACTTAATACCATATATATATATACACAATATATATATATATAATTATATATATTATATATTTTATATTATTATATAATATATATATAATATATATATATATATATAATAATATATATATTATATACAATCTATTTATTATATATATATTTCTATATTATTATAATATAATATATATATATGATAATTTATATATATATATTATCTATTATATATACCTATATATATCAATATATACTCTACTATTATATATATAATATATATATTATATATATATTATATATATATATATATATTTATTATATATATTATACTTATATAGTAATTGATACACTATTAGTCTATCTATTATACCCGTTATTATTCTATTACGACTAGTATACATATACGTATCTGCTACTCATATATATTTTATATATAATATATAAGTACATATCGTGATGGAGGGTGGCTACTATTACAGTTTTGTAATATTACGGTATACTATTCATAATATATATTTATCCATATATATACATAGTTATTATCCTTTATATATATATAATATTTACGTTTATATATATATATTATTTATATATTATAATTCTACTAATATACTACTATATCATACATATATTATATTATACCTACTATATATATATATATATTTATATACTATATATATATTAATACTATTATATATAATATACATATATTATATATATTATATATATATCTACATACTATTATATATATATCTATATATATATATATATATATATATATATCATATATTATATACTATATATAGTATATTTATACTGTAGCTATTAGGGCCTATATATATATTTATATTATATATATTATATATTATATATATACTATAATATACTATATTATGAGTTATATACTATATATTATATATTATTATAGTAGTAATAGAATATAAAAATATAAAGTATTAGCAACAATAAAATTATATAATAAAATTAGAAATTTTTTTAGTTTATCATATACTATCTATAATTTATACTTAGTAATATATATATATATAAGGTATATAGTATTATAATTTATATTCCTATATTCTATTTTATATATACAATATATATATATATAATTATCTATCATTATATCTATATTATTATATAAAATATATATATATTATTATATAAATATACTATATATATAGGGCCTATAAGTATTATACTAAACAACATAATATAGTACTAGCTATATATATTAAGAACAATAGCAATGGCTTTAGCTGAAAAATGAATGTCAAATTTTGCAATCACTATCAAACGTTAACACACACATAAAATATGCTTCAAAGGTAAAAATATATATATATCTTATTATTACTTGGCGGTTATTATACTACTGATACTATATTTTGGCCTTTACCTTAATATATTCATAGGAATATGCACTACTAAACCATTGGTCCTCTTATATACACACATATCTATCCTAGTAGTGATGACTATATTACACTCGTAGAGTATTAGTATTATACAGCAGACTAGGGAGTATTCTAGTTTTATGCGTACATATATTTTATTTTTGATCTTACTTATATATTTTACGTATATTCTCCTATATACCTTATGTTTGGGAATATACTGAGATTCTACTAACTATTTAGTATAGGGGGTTCTATCGGACATCATCATATTATAATTGAGTACATTATGGTATGTATGATTTATATAGTTACCCTACTTACGTTACGTCTATGTCTCTTACCTAGTGATAGTCTTTAGATATCTATGTAATGCTGTTTATAGCTAGTCGTCTATTATAAGATACAACCCAGCTCTGGTTCGTCTGGGTATGCCATACATATTCATATTCTATACTCAATACTACTAAATATTAATGTATGGAGTGGCATAATCCGCTATATAGTATATAATTACCATTGCCTAATGCACATACTATATACTTATTATATATTAATATTACCTTTTAATACCCTATATTCATGATACCCATCATATATTGTACTACCACTCTATCGCTGATACATGTACTATACAATACTAGGGTATATATATAGCTAGTGTAGTATTTGCTTATTTTACCTATAAAAACTGTAATAACAAATACATTGCAATTGCTATCGCAATCCCAATGGATCACACATTCATGGGAGAAGACGATGATCAAAATAATACATAAATAAATATATATATATATATTATTATATATTAAATCTATTATATATATATATATTTAAATATAATATATATATATATTATAAAATTATATTATAAATATATATAGATTATATATATTATATAATTTATATATAACAAAATATATCTGTAGATTTATTTAAAGAATGTGAATTTAGACATTGGGAAATTAGGAACCTTTTAGAGAATACAGTCTCTGTGCTGCAAATTTCCCTTTCTTTTAAATAAGAAGTAATTGTTCAGCAGAGGGTGTTCAGCAATGACTTATGCTGAGGTGAAACTTTGACCCTGGCAAGACCTCTCGATTACCAATGATACACAATGGAAGATTTTAACATGCTTAGAACAAAAAGTAATTGAAACGAGAGAAGGGATCATTGTATGCAGCACCGATATAGTCAAGAAATAAAATTAGCCCGTACTTCTTTTCCGTTCAGAACTAAAATTAACTAGAAATTGAAGATGAATCTAATTGTGATAATATAAAGTTTTATATATTATAAAATGATATTCTCATAAAAAGTGATATATTATTTTGGTTCTACCCGTTAACATTCTGTAAACTACGTAAAAAAAAACCAGAAGATAAAAACAAATTTTAAATCATACGAATATATAAATTAATTAACATCCAATTAATAATTCATATTGCAATAGATGAGATACATTTGGAATATTAATCAATTATTAGTAGTAATAAACTTATACTTATATATATACATATAATAATATAATTATATGATATATAATGATACATTTAATAGTATAAAAACTTTAATTTTAATAATTAACTAATCAAAAAATAGAATTAATTTTAATTTAGATTTATATTATAAATCAAAATTGATTACATATAAAACATTTGCATAATAATCTATATATTAATAATAATAATCTCTATTCAACACATTAATATATTGCATATAACATAATCAATGAATATAAATATTACCGACATTCATATACTAATCATTATATGATATTTATATACTGAGATGTGCGTGTCCTTGGCAAATTAACAATAATTCAACGACATACACAATTTACCGACATGTACAATTTATTAATGAACCCAAAATACTAAACCTTTAATAACCTACTTATACTTATACTGACATTTTCTTGCTTTCTCTTTTCTCTGTCTTGGCTCACCCAGTTGTCCTTACCTTGTCCTCTTGCGCTCAAGCAATTTTTGCGGGTTAAGGTAGACCTCGTACTCAAGCATCCGGGACAACAACAGGAGAAACGCAGTAAGGAAACATGATCATAACGCGTAACGAAACAGATATACAGGTCCTAGCTTTGCATATCCTACCTCCCTCTTGTACGCGCCCCACATCTTAATTTTAGTGGAGAGCTCGTCACCAGACGCAAAAATCCACTTTGCTAGCAGCATCATTGGATTCCCTTGTCTGACCGACCCCTTCTGGGCCTTTAACTCGCCTACATCTATCGTACCTAAGTTAACGGTTTCAATCTCAATCCCGCAGTCCGCATGTGTGCTCCACAACGACACTCTGCACCGGCCAACCCTCACCATTCAGAATACCCCCGTCCCTCTCATCTCCATTTGATTGCAGTTTAATATTCTCGCCTCTGCAAATCTCAGATTCTTGACTCTTCCTTCAGACAATTCGTCTTTCACCCGACCATCCTACTTTTCCCTTCCGTCTCTCTTGCTTCCGTCCTCTCTCACACCTATGTGGCATCCAGCCTGTTCTGGTTCCCTCTAATACATCTCTCTCCATCCTATCACTCCGTTTAACCACCGGCTTCATCAATCATCCCTTTGTAAATAGCAGCATGACTCAAGCACTATGCTCACACATAACTTTCATTTATTAATTTTCTATTTAGAACATCTTTTATTGAAATAGTAACGGCTTTCTCTCTAATATTTATTCCTCACTTTTTTAAATTCTTTTTCAACTTACTACATTGCTCCTACAGATGTCTCATGCTGAACACCAGTGAACACTTTAGTCTATTGCTTCTATATCCCATTGACTATCACCGTTAAGCTACTTTCAATTATCAAATAACACGGGATCACTAACTATCACCTCAATGTAAGCATCTTAGCGCCCAACTCAATGACATTAGTACCTTACATTTCATCACATGCCCACGATTCAAAGTGCGTTCAGCAACTCCTCGCCATTTACTAACTTTCCTACTGGGACACTCTGCATCATCCGTTCCCTTCTAAATCCCAACACTTTCTGGGTTCCTATTTTAAGTCATTCTAAAGCTCAGTACACTGCGCCAGCCTGTCTCATAAATTATCATCATCTTAACATGCAAACTTTCACACCTGTGAGGAGTAGTCTACTATCCATGTAATTTTCACTAACTCATAACCTTAATCATAATATCATCTACAGTTTACTCTTTCAACACGCCCTCTCCTTCATTATCCTGCCCCAATTCGACGGCTTCTTCTTACTCAATCCCTCAACACTCTCGGGTCCATGATTCCGCCCTTTCCACAAACCAAATTCTCACTTCCGTCATTCCTCCTCTCGATATTAAGGTAGTGGTCAAAGTCCATGCTCATACTATTATATATCTATTTTTATATACTTACTTATATATCACTTAATATAGACATACATACCCTATTTTTACGACATATTCAAACTTCCTTCTATTATACTTCTATTATCCTTATTATACTTACTCTTTGTGAGGATATACGCACCTATCTCCATGCTACTCTACTATATATTATCACGCTATCGGTTAATATATTACCTTACTGATATCTTACACACCTCCATTCTAACCTATTATTTGCATCATATCACTTTATCAACTAATCATATATCACTTCTATATATCTATCATCAACTATTCTATCTCATAATATATATATTATCTATATATTAATTAATTATATATTTAATCTATACTCATATTACATATATATCTTCATATATATGTCATCATTACCTTTGTTATATTCATGTATTTATTATATTTATAATTACCTTCATAACTACCCTAACATCATTATATTTATTCAATCTATTCCACAATTATTACTTATGTATATTACTAGTAGTTATATATATTCTACAACGATCCTATTTCTATTCTATCTACTATATTTAATATATACA
Organism: Trachelipus rathkii; assembly: GCA_015478945.1. Taxonomy (NCBI): domain Eukaryota; kingdom Metazoa; phylum Arthropoda; class Malacostraca; order Isopoda; family Trachelipodidae; genus Trachelipus; species Trachelipus rathkii. Next base: position 44,009 of record JABUQX010030406.1, read on the forward strand.
GAATCACTGGCTTACTATATATTCATCTATCTCTATCTAATATTCATCTTACTTTTAATATTAATATTATTTATATACGTATATATCTATTCTCTACAACCTATAAATATAATCTACTTAATAGTACTCATATTAATGGGGGAAGAATGAAATAACAAAGAATCTGATATAACAATAACTTCCCAGATATATATCTGAGAAAAAGCTATAAAAGCACACTTCTTTAAATAACTCTATTCGCTCCAAATTACTTCAATTGAAAAATGAAGAAAGATAAGCTCTTTCACAACTATATTTAAATAATACTGTAGATATATTAGAACAAGACAAAAAATAGAAGAAAAACAATATTTAAAATTTAAAATGTTTGCAAAGCAACCATATTTAAACGCAAAAATGACCGGGAAGAGCCTTCCATATTCAAGATCTTCTCTACATAAGCCATTGAAACTGAGCTCGTCTTCTTCAATCTATCTTCTCCTCGTGTCACACGCGCTTTCTCCGATGCTCGAGAGTAGTAATGTTGTGGCATACCGAATTTCACTAGTTTCTCCCGAAAAGTGGCCGTGTACGCCGCTCATTTCTGATACACAACCGAATCCTCAAACATCCACGACTGTCGCACAATAGTAAACCGATAAACCACTCTTATCAACTATTAAGAAGAAACCACAAAATCCGATAACAGCACCACGAAGAGGGCTTCTCCATTCATCAACAGAAAGAAATGATTTTCTTATGAATTGCGCCCTCGGAATCAGTTGCCTCTTCAAGAAACATAAACCAGTAATAACAACCTCACACTATAATGAAATGTCCCAATTTTTTCACATTTTTAAGATAACAAAAAGCAACGTAGCGAGATTAAAATTTTTCTAACAACCTCTGTAGAAAATTAATTTATAATCTGTTTTTCAATTTATTTGTATTCTATTCTTTCCAAGCAGTCTTATCACGAAGTTATTCTATATTTTACTCCTAATAATTAGTTTTACATTATCATATCATTCGAGAAATAGATAAAATGACGTGTTCGTTCGAACATTCCGAAACGTTATAGTTACGCTCACTGAAAAAACATCTTGAGGCTTCTACTCGTGTATTTTGAAGAAATATCTAAATGATATGTGTGTATGTCAACTCTTTATTCCAGGAATTGAATTATCTAAACGATAAATACTCTTCTCAGATCTAAGCTAAGAAATAGTAAGTTATCATCCAAATTTACGAACTTTAGGAGCGTCTTTGTGAGATATACATTGCAACTAAAAAAAAACAGTATATAATATATAAAAATTTATGTTATATATCGGGGACATAGTAATATAGAAAAATTTGGAAACAAATTTACAAATCAGTTAATAGAATAAAATATTTGTTAGTCTTAAAATAAACAATATGATCTATATCGAAGTCTTTATTTCAAAATGTAATAAAGTCATAATGTAAGATAAATAAAATAACTTGAGAGCTATATACACTAACTAGGATCGATAAGTATATAATTCAAGGCTGATTATCCACGGGAATCAATAATATAATAAGGTTACTATCATAAACAAATCGATTCACGCAGACTTTAAAAATAAGAAAATAAAAATATAATTAAATTAATATATATATAATTAAATTATCTTAATAAAGAAAAATTATATAAACATTAAACAAATGAAGAATAATAATTAAAAATTCACATTCTACAAATATTTAATTCAAATAATATATCAAACTATAATTTACAATTTCAATTTCATAATATAAATTGAAAATTAGCCAAAATGCATATCTTGCACATTTATTATAAGAACTCAAATACGTATTCTTCGACAACACTCCACTCACCAACAAAGTATTTGTAAATTATATTATCAAAGGTAATGTTAATTATGGAAATTACAAATAATAAAAGCAAATATATAAAGAGTTGATATGAGAAGGCCGAAATAAGCTTATTAACTCGTCATAAAACATTTATTACATATACTAATGTTCATATAAGAATCTTAGAACTAATTTAAAATATTGAATCAATATAAATAAGATGACTCAATTTTAATGATTAAAAATTATTAGTAATAATATATTAGTAATAATTAATTATCAATTATTAAATTATATAATTATTTATTAATAAATATAATATATATATATTAACTTAATTATACTTAATATTATTAATTATTGATATTATAATTGTTAAATCGAGTAAGAATGATCAAACATATAGAGAAAGAATGTAACGTTGAAATTAATATATAAATGACTAATGGTAGAAATACAAAGATTAAGTACTAGATGAAACCTATACGATGATATGATACATATAATCTTCTTAAAAAATATAGAATCACGAAATAAAAAGTTTCGACATCAACAAGTCAAATACACTCGTAAATATGATGAAATAAACCGCACTTTAACATTCAAAAATAGACACTATATTAGTATATATCATATAATATAAGATCAGTATGAGTAGTATAATATATTGATATTTTAATGGATAGAAATGTTAGTATTTAATGTGCCGTGTAGTCATTACACTTTAATTGTACAAATTTCCCATGAGCCATTATTTGGTTAATATAATTAACTAAGGAGGACAATTACTCTATTGTCAACATAAATGAAGTCTTAATTCTCTATGGAAGAAATCGACACACAAATTAATTTGCGCACATAATTTAACCCAGGATAAATATATGAGTAAAGAAATATATTAATATTACTGAAAATATAAATAAACATAATCTTCCTTTCAAAACATATATATATCATTTTTTATATATTATATTAATCATAATTCTAATAAATAATAATTATAATAATATAACTTATATATTATAAATAATATAAGTATAATTAATAAATACACTATATAAAATAATAATAATAACTCAATAACTTAAAACATTTTCAATATAAAACACTAAACGATGATAAGATAAATCTATTATTTAAAATTATCTGAATATTCGCAGATGAGCTGTCAAACTATGTTTAATTCAATAATCATGTTAGTATAAACAAATTATATATTATATATATATTATATGTATATATAATACTATCTATATATATATATAACTTACTTATCTTACTGTCACACTTCTGGCCCTACCCCTCATAAGATTGGCATGGTATCCAGCTACTCTTTCATTTGATAGCCCATCACCCTTTCGTGGTCGTTTCCACTAAGCGTTTCCGAAGAAGGGTGAATAAACGTAAAAACATTTGTCTAACCACGATTATTAAAGAAGATAGTTGGCGTCCGTCAGGGGGCGTTCGAGAGTGGATGTCATCTAGAAGGAAAGGTCTCTACATTTGTTGTCCGGGGACAAGGTGCACATACCCAGGTGCCAAGGTGGGGTACAGTGACAATTGTCAAGTTGATCTATATATATGCTATTCTAGTCGCTGTGAATTTTGGGAATGATGTGATTAGATCTGCTGTCTCGTGTCGAGGTCATTTGTGCTCTTACAACTGGACAGTGTTTCTATCTAATATGTGTGGAACATTTTGGGGTAGGGGGTAGTTTCAATAAAAACTTAATTATTGGTCGTGTTTTGGTAGGTACTATATATACGCTATCCTATCTGGAATACTTAATCTCAAGGTATACTTATTTAATATCAGTATATTATTATAATTATACTATAATAATTATTATGTAATTTTTAAAATGTTTCTATAACTTAAAATATCTTCATATTTATCCATCATATTTATTTATAATTTTAGTATTATATAATTACTATTATATATATTACTTAATTTTATAATATATTATATTCACTTTAATTTATATTATAATTAATTATATTAATTATTTATTATATTTATATTATTATTAATTATTATTATTATATATATTAATTTATTATTATTAATTATTATTATTCTTTTTAACTATGTAGAGACTTACTTCAATTCCTTTTCAGGTTCTACTTTATGTTTAATTACTTCATCACACATTAGATTATCACTACATAATTCAAATATAATTTATTTTATTATACGATTAGTATTTATATTACTATCGATAATATAGCAATTTTTTATCTATTCTTTTATTAATTCTTTATTTAGTCTTTCATTTAATGTTCTCTTATAATTTTATAGTTTTATTAATCTGTTAATTTTTACTTACTTTATAACCTTATATTTATTATAAATTATTAATAAGTTTTTTAAAATCATCGCTTATTATTCAATTAGCCTTAGTATGAATATCGACACACCTGGTGTGTGTAAATAACGTTGTACATATTCTGCTGAGGGAGTCAAAAATGTTATCTACATATTAGTATATATATAATTACTATCATTATATGCTAATATATAGCTCAGTATCTCTTAATATCTACTTATTATATTACTATATATATTATTTATATATTTATATCTTATTTCTAATAATTATATATCTGAGTATTGATACCTATATAATCTAGGTATATACTAGGCTAGTAAGTATGATATATCTATATATATATAATATTATTTATATACTACTAATTTATACAATATATGGTGTTACATAAATAAATATCTAAGTATTTGGCGGGAAGATATATATTACTCTCTATATTATCTTATTATTCGTTATAGTTGTTCTTGAGTAGAGTAGCATGTTTTTAGTATTATATACATGATATATAGGTATTCGTTATATAATATATCATCTTAGTATATATATATTATATATTATATACATATAAAGATGATACTTGTTTGCATTCATTTAAACAAGAAAACTACGAGGGTTGTTTGTTTTGAACCTACTTGGCGTTTTTGATTTAAATCAACTAAAAAAAAACTTTTTTTTATTTTTATGTTGTAACTTTTTGGTTTTGCTTTCTTATTTTTACTATTTATAATAAAAAAAACACATGAAAGTTTTTATGTTAATATATTTTAATATCATATCTTATATTAGCAAATAGAATGGGAGGGAAAATATTTAGTATACTCCATCTTTAGTAAAAACTATGATATAATCCACTGAAAAAGGTAAATGCGCCATACATCAAAAACTTAGCTACACTGTTTAATCATTTTGTTCTTTAACCTTAGAAAATTACTATTATGTTGTTTAAAGTAAATAAAAATTTAATTAGTAGTTCCAAAGTTATATTTGAGAGGGAGAAATTTGAAATTTGAGAGGGAGTGTGTTCAAGACTTAACCAGTGTAGTACTTGGAAGATTGAGCATAGCAGATAAATCTAGATCAGAGAGTTGGAAACGGACGTCCGCTCAGGAGCACTCCCCCAAAGAGTGGAAGGCACATTAGATCTGGGGAGATAATTAGCGCATACGGTCAAGAAATGGTAAAGCGTC